>CAMPQE020000017.1:0-263592 GCA_946902985.2 Meconema thalassinum | reverse complement strand
TCCTCATATACTGTAATACAGACACATGAACTTCTATAGTTGCCTTTAAACATCAGATTAACGCATCTTTTATCATACACAGCTTCCTCATATACTGTAATACAGACACACGACCTTCTATAGTCTCCTTTAAACATCAGATTAACGCATCTTTATCTTATACAGCTTCCTCATATACTGTAATACAGACACATGACCATCTATAGTCGCCTTTAAACATCAGATTACCGCATCTTTTTCTCATACTGTGCCCGTTTAGACCGGAGTCCGCACGACCACATATGCATTTTACCAATAATCAGTCAGCACGAGAATCAAAATATCCCGGAGCGCCAGATGGGTTAAAGCAAATCGCAAAAACGACATCAAATTTATAAAAATGCTTTACTGATTTTTGGCTCAATGCAACAATAAGGATAGAAGGAGATTTAATTGGGTGAAACACATCTGGTAAAATTATCTCAGTTTATTTAAAGTTAAAATCTGACTGCAAGAATGCTCAAAGCAGCATCACTCCACGTGTGGCGATCCACACTCTTATTTACACACAATATACAGAAATCTTCCAAACACATTTGACAATCTTTTTGAAAACACAAGTCCGATTGTTAGTCCTGTGGACTGTGTTCCAAAATTATTAATTTAATTCCAGGTCAAAATTAATTGTTCATACTGGAAATAACGTAGATCACTGTTTGACTATTTACATGATATTAACACTCGTAGAATAAATGTTTATAGAATTCTTAAACTTTCACTTGTTTTCCAGTTTCAAAAAATATATCGTTGAAAATATTATCATCATCGAAGCAACACAAATTATTAACACATATTAATAACATTTGAAAAGTATTTGACCATTGAGCATAGCATCGAAGAACTGTGCGAAGCACAACAACAATTAATTGTTCTTCTGACATTAAACATTCGAGAAGTGACTCGATTATGAACTTCAAGTTCCAAACAAAACATATGATTTCTGAATCATTAACTTGATCAATAAATGGTTGAACCATTCAACTACTTGATTATCCACTTGGAAATAATATTATAAAAATATCTATATTTATGGCCATTTTTAGCAACTTTTACAACTTGCAATTCTTCGACAGAATGCGGAAATTAGAATTGTAGTTTTATAATGAATTCATTTAGTTCATGGCACTAGGATTTGAAAATATCCTTCAAATTATTCGTGGTTAAAGAATTATTTTTAATTGGCAGTGGCCCATTCTACTATTTGTGTAAGAACACAATATTACAATAACAACAACGGCAAAGGTCTTCCTCTGTAGAAGAATAAACTACTATCATGACAAATCCGGGTTCTAGCAAAATCAAAGTCTTAAATGGAATTCGTAAAACAAGGTTGAAATAAGAACTGATGGTTTCAAAGAAATAACCTTCGGGTTATTCATACGACGAAATGTGTGGCTCCAATACTCCTACTATAAACCTGAGCCATCGAACCTGCTATTTGATTGATGCTCGAAAAAACCTTCATTCCTGCGACTTAACATGCGCACCTGGGAATGGCATTTCAACTACTCCACACACATAAATTTTCTTCCCCAAAATTTATACAATAAATCAAGCCTCTGCTTGTTATCAACACTGGAAGATTAATAAACTTACAAGTTTATTTTATTTTACCATTCAGTTCAACCCGTGAATTTACCATACTTATGAAAAGCTTCATTTCACTTTCGAAGTGTATTTACGTCATGATTTTATATAAATACAACAATATCCTATTTGATACAAATATCATTTGCTTCCCGTTTCATGCCTCTCCGTGTTATATGAAACATATACTTTGCTCATAGCAAATATCAACTGTTCAACCAGAACTGAAATATTGGTTGAATGCGGGCTTGCGCTAACCACTCTCCTTCGTAAAATCTCCTGTTCCAGACTAGAAATGTTTCAACTACTCCATAGGCTCTTTCTCAATACATATGATTATTAGAAAATATAATATCCAAGAATTATTTAGAAAAATTATGAAAATTATTATTATTATTATTAGTGGATTATTATTATTATTATTATTTCAAATATGTTTAATTATCATCTCATTATGTGAGAATCCACATGTTCGAACCTTCGAATATGGAAAAAATATCCATTCCTCAACAAAAATAAATTTAACTTTTACAGTTACATCGGCTGATTACCGTGATTTCCCAAAAATATGAAAAATTCAAATAAATGCTCGAAATGCTCGGTCATCGATCCTAAACTGTTCTGAGTGCTGAAAATGCTCAGAATAACTCTAACAAGTCTTGCGTAAATCATTACAAGCTTTAAATACGACGAAAAAAATGTGTTGGTCATCTGCAGAAAAATAGTTTGTTCCAATTAGCTAGGCATAATATAATTCAAATGTGGCTTACATTTCTTGATGGTCTTGAAGTGTAGTAAACCTGGTCTATACCAGATTTATCCGTAGACATGCCCTAGCGGACAAGCACGTATAATCCTTGTATCGGCCGCCATTGTAGACCCACAAATCGTCTAGTCAGACATAGTGGTAGTATCTTTAGACGTTTGAATAAACTGTGGTTCCATTATAATATGTGCTTCTATCAAAGCCATAACAGTTTGTTGAAATAGGGTCAGACCTAAGTGATCTCTTCTTAAATATGTCAGTTGTAACCTAACTCACTGTAATCTCATCAGTACAAGAAAAACATTGACAGTCTAAGCAGTTAACGGCTGTTCTGAAGATCGTTCCCTGGGCATGGTTTATTAAAATCACCATCTGCCATGCGCTAGACAACCTGCAGTTTCCCTTGCGTAGACTAATGAACGCCACCGTTATAGACTAGTCTTCATTGTACTGACAGATCGAAGTGGTTAAATAGTTACAAAATATGAAAACTGACTTCAAATGGATTTAAACATCCAAGTATTAATTTACTATTGGACTGTGACAAATACTATTTTCTAGACCAAGTCTAGCATATGTCCTTTTTAGAAATATAAATATTTCCACCAATGTCTGTCGAAAAACAATCACCTCAGTGATTCTCCTCACCAGAAACTTACTAAGTTCCAACTCGTTTGCGCAGCACTTCTCGTGACTATCACGATTTGAAAAGTACTTCTTCGTAGATACGGCAACCATGTGCCTTGGCTCAGCGTAGACGCAACTTGCGCTGCAAGTGCTTGTGATGAAGTGAGCTACCCATGTCTGCTCCAGCTGGCTTTTATACAAAAACGATCAGGGTCACGCGTCATCGCCTGATATCTAGAAATCCTCATATCTCTTGAATCCCTGGTCCGATTTACTAGATACTAATTGCGTTCTCTTTCATTTGGCCGTGCCAGTAATCTGTTCCCAGTCTCAAGTCTCTACTCCATGGTTAACTATTTAATCAATAAATAGCCTCCACCTCTGCTATGACTCGCTACGTCATTTACCATCCAACTATCGGTAAAATCCTTCGAAAGGCTTCGAGAAGCAATGTAGCGCGATATTCAAATATCTGAACTTTCAAAAGCGGCTACAGCCTTTCCCTTGATATCTAGGTGTCTGAAACTTGGAATACCCATTCCTAGAGTTGGGCACAATACAGCTTCCTCATATACTGTAATACAGATCTATGACCGTCTATAGTCGCCTTTAAACATCAGATTAACGCATCTTTATCATATAGAGCTTCCTCATATACTGTAATACAGACACATGACCTTCTAGAACCGCCTTTAGATATCAGATTAACGCATCTTTGACAGCTTCTTCATATACTGTAATACAGATTCATGACCTTGTATAGTCGCCTTTGAACATGAGATTAACGCACCTTCATTCTATACAGCTTCCTCATATACTGTAATACGGACACATGATCTTCTATAGTCGCCTATAAACATCAGATTAACGCATCTTTACATTATACAGCTTCCTCATTTCCTGTAAAAAAGACACATGACCTTCTATATTCGCCTTTAAACATCAGATTAACGCTCCTTTACCTTATACAGCTTCCTCATATACGGTAATACAGACTCATGACCTTCTATAGTCACCTTATAACATCCGATTAACGCATCTTTGTCTTATACAACTTCCTAATATACTGTAATACATACTCATGATCTTCTATAGTCGCCTTAAAACATCAGATTAACGCATCTTTATCTTATACAGTTTCCTCATATACTGTAATACAGACTCATGACCTTCTATAGTCGCCTTTAAACCTGAGATTAACTCATCTTTATCTTATACAGCTTCCTCATATACTGTAATACAGGCACATGACCTTCTATAGTCGCCTTTAAACATCAGATTAATGCATCTTTATCTTATACAGCTTCCTCATAAACTCTAATACAGACACATGGCCTTCTGTAGTCGCCTTTAAGCATCAGATTAACGCATCTTTATCTTATACAGCTTCCTAATATCCTGTAATATCGACACGTGACCTTCTATAGTGGCCTTTAAATATCAGATTAACGCATCTTTATCTTATACAGCTTCCTCATACACTGTAATACAAACTCATGACCATCTATAGTCGCCTTTAAACATCATATTAACGCATCATTATCTTATACAGCTTCCACATATACTGTAATACAGACACATGGCCTTCTATAGTCGCTTTAAACATCCGATTAACGCATCTTTATCTTATACAGCTTCTTCATATACTGTAATACAGTCTGATGACCTTCTATACTCGCCTTTAAACCTGAGATTAACGTATATTTATCTTATAAAGCTTCTCATATACTGTAATACCGGCGCATTACCTTCTATAGTCGCCTTTAAACATCAGATTATTGCATCTTTATCTTATA
This sequence comes from Meconema thalassinum, assembly GCA_946902985.2. Classification (NCBI taxonomy): domain Eukaryota; kingdom Metazoa; phylum Arthropoda; class Insecta; order Orthoptera; family Tettigoniidae; genus Meconema; species Meconema thalassinum. The sequence goes on along the minus strand of CAMPQE020000017.1, from coordinate 258,777 downwards.
CAGCTTCCTCATAAACTGTAATGAAGACACATGCCCTTCTATAGTCGCCTTTAAAAATCAGATTAGCGCATCTTTATCATATACAGCTTCCTCATATATTGTAATACAGACACATGACTTTGTATAGTCGCCTTTAAACATCAGATTAACGCATCATTATCTTATACAGCTTCCTCATATACTGTAATACAGACACATGGCCTTCTATAGTCTCCTTTAAACATAAGATTAGCGCATCTTTATCTTATACAGCTTCCTCATATACTTTAATACAGACACATGACCTTCTATATTCGCCTTTAAACATCAGATTAACGCATCTTTATCTTATACAGCTTCCTCATATACTGTAATACAGACACATGACCTTCTATAGTCGCCTTTAAACATCAGATTAACGCATCTTTATCTTATACAGCTTCCTCATACACTGTAATACTTACTCATGACCTTCTATAGTCACCTATAAACATCAGATTAACGCATCTTTGTCTTATACAACTTCCTCATATACCGTATTACAGATTCACGATCTTCTATAGTCGTCTTTAAACATCAGATTAACGCATCTTTATCTTATACAGCTTCCTCATATACTGTAATACAGACACGATCTTCTATAGTCGCCTTTAATCATCAGATTAATGCATCTTTATCTTATACAGCTTCTTCATCAACTGTAATACAGACACATGACCTTCTACAGTCGCTTTTAAACATCAGATTAACGCATCTTTATCTTATACAGCTTCCTCCTATCCTGTAATACCGACACGTGACCTTCTATAGTGGCATTTAAATATCAGATTAACGCTCTTTATCTTATACAGCTTCCTCATATATTGTGATACAGACACATGACCTTCTATAGTAGCCTTTAAACATGAGATTAACGCATCTTAATCGTATACAGCTTCCTCATATACTGTAATAAAGACACATGGCCTTCTATAGTCGCCTTTAAACATCAGATTAACGCATCTTTACCTGGGCCCAATGTTTGGGAAGCCAGGCTCTGCCTGTCACAAGCCAGGACAAAGTGGTGAGTGATAGAGGAGTAACACCTCTTTAAAAAACCTCGGTCCAGCTGACCCGGCTGGTAGTACCTTGTAAGGGTCCCTTGCCAGGGTTACGGTGAAGTCCTCAACGGCATAGACAGTGGAGTAGATGGACTACGGAACAGTGTAGATGGCGGAAGAGGCAGCCCAGTACTCGGGATAATGAGTAAAAGGTATATGTCCATATAATAGGCATATATCAGACACCGAACGTCTCCCGGGATAAGGAGACCACCTTCTATCAAGTGCCAACGGTCTTTTAGGAGGGCGGATGAGCGGGTAGAAGAAGGGCTCTCTCTTGCCCTTGGGGTGGGAAACTGCTCCTAAAGGCGGAAGAGCCGACAGATGGCCAACGGCATAGAATGGAGAAGGCAACGGGAAACCACTCCATTAAAGATCCGACTGGATATCCCAAGAATCAGCAGCTCATGATGGAAAGCTCTTTGGTTAAATTCTCCGGAGGTAAAATAGCTCCCCATTCGGATCTCCGGGCGGGGGCAACTAAAGGAAATAATGGTATTATTAACAAACGCATGAAACAGAAATGCGTAAGGAAAATAGGAACATGGAATGTTAACACATTATTAAAGGTGGGGAAGCTGGAAAACCTGAAAATAGAAATGAAGAGATTAAAAATAGATATTCTCGGTATTTCTGAAATGAGATGGCCTGGCACGGGCGACTTTTGGTCAGATGACTACAGAATAATCTACTCAGGGCCGGAAGACGAACCGCTCGGAAGAAATGGGGTAGGAGTGATTATGGAAAAATCCATGGGACTCAAAGTAGCGGGATATGTGCAGCATAGTGATAGGATAATTCTAGTCAAGATAAATACGGAGCCAAACAATACTGTTATTATTCAAACATATATGCCAACTACAAATGAAGATGACGAGGAAATTGAAAGAATGTATGAAGATCTAAATCACCTGATAGAAGGAACAAGAGCAGAAGACAATGTAATCATTATGGGGGACATGAATGCAACGGTAGGGGAAGGAACAGAGGGAACAACTGTTGGGCAGTTTGGACTGGGAGTCCGAAATTTGAGAGGTGAACGATTGATAGAATTCTGCACTAGGCACAAATTAGTCATAACAAATACACTCTTCAACCATCCCAAGAGAAGACGATACACTTGGAAAGCTCCTGGAGACACGAGAAGAGCGCAATTGGATTACATAATGGTAAAAGAAAGGTTTAAGAACCAGGTTAAAAATTGCAGAAGTTATCCAGGTGCAGATATCGTAAGCGATCATAATCTAGTCATGATGCACGCGGAACTCAAATATAAGAACATCGTTACGAGAAAAACTGAGTATCTACAGGTGACAAAACTTAAGATGCCAAATATTAGAGATGAGTTCCAAAGAAGAACAGATGAAATGATTGAAAGAAATACTGACATATTCGAGAAACCAATAGAAAGTCAGTGGGGAATTCTGAAGGAGGAAATACTAGGAACTGCAGAGGAACTGCTAAAAAATAAAAATAAAAACAGCAGGAAAGCATGGATAAGTGAGGAAGTTGTAGAAATGATAACTGAAAGAAGAAGGTTCAAAAACGCCACAAGTGACGAAGGAAAACAACAATATAGAAGACTGAGAAATGAAATCGTTAGGAAAAGCAAGCGAGACAAAGAAAAATACTTATGTGATATATGTGATGAAATAGACACCGATTTTAAAGCAAATAACTTAGAAAAAGCATATGGAAATGTGAAGCAATTTTTTGGTGAGAAGAAACAGAAGACATGTGGTATTAAAGATGAGAATGGACAATACCTGTATGAAGAGGGAAAGGTTGGGAAGAGATGGAAAGAATATCTAGAGAGCCTCTATGGAGATGAAGTTATGAATAAGGAAGTAATAGAGGAAGAAGACCAGATAGATGCAGAGAATAGAGGTGACCAAATACTAAAATCGGAATTTAAAAGAGCACTGAAAGATTTAAAAGACAAAAAAGCACCAGGTGTAGATAAAATCCCTGCAGAACTATTAAATAACTGCGGAGAGAAAACTGAAGATGCAATGTATGGAATGATATGCAAAATGTATGAAACTGGAATATTACCAACTGACTTTACTAAGTGCATAATAATTCCAATTCCAAAGAAGGCCAGAGCACAAAATTGCGATCAATTTAGGACATTAAGCCTGACAACACATGCATCTAAAATTCTTACACGTATTATACTTAGGAGAATAGAGAATAACCTTGATAACTATATTACAGACGACCAATTTGGATTCAGAAGGGGCATTGGAACAAGAGAAGCAATATTAACTCTAAGACAAATAATTGAAAAGAGAAATAGAAAAGGAATACCAACATATCTAGCATTCGTGGATCTGGAGAAAGCTTTTGACAACGTGAATTGGAATATACTGTTCAAGTTACTAAAGAAAGTGGGAATCTCTTATAGAGATAGAAGAATAATACATAGTTTATATAAGAATGAAAGGGGAATAATAAGATCTGGCAATAACCAGGAAGAGGTTGAAATAAGAAAAGGAGTACGACAAGGATGCTCGCTATCTCCTTACTTATTTAATTTGTATGTCCAAGATGCCATAAATAGGATAAGAGAAGAGATTCAAGTTGGAGTAAATATACATGGGGAAAAGATTGACATGCTCCGATTCGCAGATGACATTGCTTTAACAACAGATAATGAAGATGATCTTCAACAGATACTTCATGTAATGAATAACATCCTTAAAAACGAATTTAACATGAAGATGAATAAAAATAAAACAAAAATACTCGTATGCAGTCGGAACCAGGAAGATCATAGAAGAGCACCAGCAATTTATATCGAGAATGATAGAATACAACATGTGAAGGAATATAAGTATCTGGGAAGCTTGATAACGTATGATGGAACCAGCAAACGAGAAATTTGGAGTAGAATTATTCAGGCAAAGAACGCCTTTTATAGAAAGAAGAATCTCTTCACATCCAGAAGTATAGACCTAAAAATAAGAAAAAGACTGTTGAAGACATACGTGTGGAGTGTGGCTTTGTATGGTAGTGAGACCTGGACAATAGGGAAGTCAGAAGAGAGGAAGTTGATGGCTTTTGAGGCTTGGTGCTGGAGAAGAATGCTTAAGATCAGTTGGATACAACATATGACAAATGAAGAGGTATTCAGAAGAGCAGGAGAAAGTAGAAGCTTTATGAAGACCCTGAAAACAAGAAGAGCAAATATGTTGGGACATATTCTCAGACATAATAGCCTGCCAGCAAGAGTCATCGAAGGGATGTTAGAAGGGAAAAACACTAGAGGAAGACCACCACTTGCATACATCACACAATTAATGACAGACACGAACACCAAATCATTTCGTGAATTGAAGAGGATGGCGGAGAATAGAGAAGATTGGCGAGTTGCTGCAAACCAGCCCCAGGGCTGTTAACTTAAGAGAGACCTTATACAGCTTCCTGATATACTGTAATACAGTCTCCTGACCTATAGTCGCCTTTAAACTTGAGATTAACGCATCTTTATTTTATACAGCTTCCTCATATACTGTAATACAGACACATGACCTTCTATAGTCGCCTTTAAACATCAGATTAACGCATCTTTATCTTATACAGCTTCCTCATATACTGTAATACAGATTCATGACCTTCTATAGTCGCATTTAAACATCAGATTAACGCATGGTTATCTTATACAGCTTCCTCATATAATGAAATACAGACACATGACCTTCTATAGTCGCCTTTAAACATCAGATTAACGCAGCCTTATCTTATACGGCTTCCTCATATACTTTAATACAGACACATGACCTTCTATAGTCGCCTTTAAACATCAGATTAACGCATCTTTATCTTATACAACTTCGTCATATACTGTAATACAGACTCTGACCTTCTATGGTCGCCATTAAACATCAGATTAACGCATCTTTTTCTTATACAGCATCCTCATATACTGTAATACAGACTCATGACTTTCTATAGTCGCCTTTAAACGTGAGATTAACGGATCTTTATCTTATAGAGTTTCCTCATGTACTATAATACACACACATGACCTTCTATAATCGCCTTTAGATATACGATTAACGCATCTTATACAGATTCCTAATATACTGTAATACAGATTCATGACCTTCTGTAGTCGCCTCTAAACATCACATTAACGCAACTTTTTCTTATACAGCTTCCTTATTTCCTTTAATAAAGACACATGAGCTTCTATAGTCCCCTTTAAATATCTGATTAACGCATCTTTATCTTATACAGCTTCCTCATATACTGTAATACTGACAAATGACTTTCTATATTCGCCTTTAAACATCAGATTAACGCATCTTTATCTTATACAGCTTCCTCATATACTGTAATACAGACACGTGACCCTCTATAGTCGCCTTTAAACATCAGATTAACGCATCTTTATCTTATACAACTTCCTCATACACTGTAATACAGACACATGGCCTTCTATAGTCGCCTTTAAACATCATATTAACGCACCTGTATCTTATACAACTTCCTCATATACTGTAATAAAGACTCATGAACTTCTATAGTCGCCTTTAAACATCAGATTAACGCATCTTAATCTTATACAGCTTCCTCATATACTATTATACAGACACGTGACCCTCTATAGTCGCCTTTAAACATCAGATTAACAAATCGTTATCTTATACAACTTCCTCATACACTGTAAAACAAACTCATGTCCTTCCATAGTCACCTTTAAACATCATATTAACGCACCTGTATCTTATTCAACTTCCTCATATACTATAATAAAGACTCATGAACTTCTATAGTCGCCTTTAAACATCAGATTAACGCATCTTAATCTTATACAGCTTCCTCATATACTGTTATACAGACACGTCACCCTCTATAGTAGCCTTTAAACATCAAATTAACAAATCTTTATCTTATACAGCTTCCTCATATACTGTAATACAGACACATGACCTTCTATAGTCGCCTTTAAACATCAGATTAACGCATCTTTATCTTATACAGCTTCCTCATATACTGTAATACAGACACGTGACCCTCTATAGTCGCCTTTAAACATCAGATTAACGCATCTTTATATTATACAACTTCCTCATACACTGTAATACAAACTCATGACCTTCTATAGTCACCTTTAAACATCAGATTAACGCATCTTTGTCTTATACAACTTCCTCATATACTGTAATACAGATTCACGAACTTCTATAGTCGCCTTTAAACATCAGATTAACGCATCTTTATCTTATACAGCTTCCTCATATACTGCAATAAAAACTGATGACCTTCTATAGTCGCCTTTAACATGAGATTAACGCATCTTTATCTTATATAGCTTCCTCCTATCCAGTAATACCGACACGTGACCTTCTATAGTGGCATTAAATATCAGATTAACCCAACTTTATCTTATACAGCTTCCACATATATTGTAATACAGACACATGACCTTCTATAGTCGCCCTTAAACATGAGATTAACGCATCTTAATCCTATACAGCTTCCTCATATACTGTAATACAGACACATGGCCTTCAATAGTCGCCTTTAAACATCAGATTAACACATCCTTATCTTATACAGCTTCCTCATATACTGTAATAGATTCTCCTGACCTATACTCGCCTTTAAACTTGAGATTAACGCATCCTTATCTTATACAGCTTCCTCATATACTGTAATACAGACACATGACCTTTTATAGTCGGCTTTAAACATCAGATTAAAGCATCTTTATCTTATACAGCTTCTTCATATACTGTAATACAGACTCATGACCTTCTATAGTCGCATTTAAACATCAGATTAACGCATGTTTATCTTATACAGCTTCCTCATATACTGAAATACAGACACATGACCTTCTATAGTCGCCTTTAAACATCAGATTAACGCAACTTGATCTTATACAACTTCGTCATATACTGTGATACAGACTCTGACCTTCTATGGTCGCCTTTAAACAGCAGATTAATTCATCTTCATCTTATACAGCTTCCCCTTATACTGTAATACAGACACATGACCTTCTATAAACGCCTTTAAACATCACATTAACGAATCCTTATCTTATACAGCTTCCCCATATCCTGAAATACAGACTCATGATCTTCTATAGTCGCCCTTAAACATCAGAATAACGCACCTTTATCGTATACAGCTTCCTCATATACTGTAATACAGACACATGAACTTCTATAGTTGCCTTTAAACGTCAAAATAACGCATCTTTTATCATATACAGCTTCCTCATATACTGTAATAGAGACACACGACCTTCTATAGTCGCCTTTAAACATCAGATTAACGTATCTTTATCTTATACAGCTTCCTCATATACTGCATTACAGACACATGACCATCTATAGTCGCCTTTCAACATCAGATTAACGCATCTTTTTCACATAAACTTCCTCATATACTGTAATACAGATCTATGACCTTCTATAGTCGCCTTTAAACATCAGATTAACGCATCTTTATCATATAGAGCTTCCTCATATACTGTAATACTGACACATGACCTTCTATAATCGCCTTTAGATATCAGATTAACGCATCTTATACAGCTTCCTCATATACTGTAATACAGATTCATGACCTTGTATAGTCGCCTTTGAACATGAGATTAACGGATCTTTATTCTATACAGCTTCCTCATATACTGTAATACAGACACATGATCTTCTGTAGTCGCCTATAAACATCAGATTAACGCATCTTTACATTATACAACTTCCTCCTTTCCTGTAATAAAGACACATGACCTTCTATATTCGTCTTTAAACATCACATTAACGCACCTTTATCTTATACAGCTTCCTCATATACGGTAATACAGACTCATGACCTTCTGTAGTCGCCTCTAAACATCACATTAACGCACCTTTATCTTATACAGCTTCCTCATATACGGTAATACTGACTCATGACCTTCTATAGTCACCTTTATACATCAGATTAACGCATCTTTGTCTTATACAACTTCCTCATATACTGTAATACAGACACATGACCTTCTATAGTCGCCTTTTAACATCAGATTAACGCATCTTTATCTTATACAGCTTCCTCATATCCTGTAATATCGACACGTGACCTTCTATAATGGCCTTTAAATATCAGATTAAAGGATCTTTATCTTATACAGCTTCCTCATATATTGTAATACAGACACATGACCTTCTAAAGTCGCCTACAAACATCCGATTAACGCATCTTTATCTTATACAGCTTCTTCATATACTGTAATACAGTCTCATGACCTTCTATACTCGCCTTTAAACCTGAGATTAACGTATATTTATCTTATAGAGCTTCCTCATATACGGTAATACAGGCACATGACCTTCTATAGTCGCCTTTAAATATCTGATTAATGCATCTTTATCTTATACAGCTTCCTCATAAACTGTAATACAGACACATGGCCGTCTATAGTCGCCTTTAAAAATCAGATTAACGCATCTTTATCTTATTCAGCTTCCTCATATCCGGTAATATCGACACGTGACCTTCTATAGTGGCCTTTAAATATCAGATTAACGCAACTTTATCTTATACAGCTTCCTCATATATTGTAATACAGACTCATGACCTTCTATAGTCGCCTTTAAACATCGGATTAACGCATCATTACCTTATACAGCTTCCTCATATACTGTAATACAGACACATGGCCTTCTATAGTCACCTTAAACATCAAATTAGCGCATCATTATCATATACAGCTTCCTCATATATTGTAATATAGACACATTGTAACGTTTCGCGGCTAGTGCACAGCCTGCCCCATGCTTGGGTGGCATGTTGTAACGTTTCATAGCTCGTGATAGAAAACGAGTACAGTAAATAGCTCGGTTAATAGGGCGCCAATCTCCAACAGACGGTTGTGAGATAAATTTATATTTATTAATTTGAGATTCTTTACTTTCGGGGGAGGGGCAGCAGAGGCTAGCTGTAAAACACCTTATTCTATTATCTTGACCTCTGGGAAGTCTAGCATTGAGTAAATATTGACTGAAAGTCATAGAAGTTAAAAATAATTTATTAACAAACAGGATGAGATGAATGACGTCTTGCGACCTTTCAAACAGATAAAATTAAAAGGGGAAGTTATTTCTTTAAATTATTGAAGTTAATAGTATTTACGTCCGACTTGCAATTGACAAATATGCATGAGCTCACCGGGTTGAAGATCTTCATGGGCGATGTTGGCGGAGGTATCTCGTTCCTGAAGTAGACATCTTGCGTGGTGTTCCATGGTTCGAAGTACCAATCCTCCCTGATCAAGCTATCTGCCCACTAATTGCACAGATACTGTTGCCTAGCTGAGTGAATGGAATGGTTTCACTCGTCTTCGATATTCAGCGCAATGCTGGAAATATCCTAGCTAGATCACCACTGAGTTTACTAGTTGAACTTTATGAAATGTTGTATTTGAATCTCAACAAGTGAGGTCCAAGTTTAGAATTTGGAGTGCTTTCAAGTGAAAACATAATAATATTCTTCCTCTCCATACAGCTCTGTTCAGGCTTATATATGGCAATTATATCTCCCACCAGCAGTAGGGGATCTGCCAATTGCAATATCAAAGTATTGTCTACAGAAAGTGACGCTCCTTCCTTATTGGCCGAAGTAAGTCCTTTGTCACGCACCAAGTGGCTATATTGGGGTGAAGGTCTCTCCCCCCAGTGGCACACTTCCATATTGGTGTCATGTAGCGGTATCTTCTTTAAAAAATCACAATGTTGCAGTTTTCTCGTCGTAAAACAATTTATTCTAAAATGCTGTAGGGTCCATTGTTCCGACATCTTTTAGAATTAGCCTGTTGGCTACCGAGGGTCACTCCTGGTTGTGGCTCCCTTTCCATTCTTCCTGCCTCTTCATAAGCGGTTTATGACGGTTCAAGCGGTATCTATTGTCAGTTGTTAGTTCCACAAGTGAGCTCAAGAAATATATTTATTGGGGGAGGGGTTGTAAATTTACGGTTTGAAATCTCGGGTGACGTCTAATTACAAGAATGGATGAAAATGAACATTTGATTTTATATTACCCTTAAACACAATAAATATATACATGCACTATCGTTGCAATTGCACATCAATATAGTACTGTCAGTTCAATTGTTTTGGGTGTGGTGTACAAACACCACAATCGCCCCCATGAGTCGACGAATAAATTCCCCATTTTGAGAATGACTCATCCCCTGAAAACAATTACACAACACTGAAATTCATATACACAATACACTCAAATCTTCAAATCAACAATACATTTAAAATGTCATTTCTTTCAATGTTTCTTGTTATCCAGTTTGTCTGAACTTATTTCACTCGAAGGGTGTTCTTTATGGCATACAGCATTTCAACTGTAGAAGATTGAATTTTACACGGATAATTGCACACGCATACACACGCAAAGTGTTTGCTCTTACAAAATGCAATTACAAGTCGGAGGATAAGATATGTCTTATGCCTTGTGTAACACCATCTTTCAACAAAACATTACTCTTCCCAGTAGTCACTACTTACGGAAAAATGTATTCTAAACAAAACTTTATGGAATCAAAATTAGACAACTTAGCGACATAGTGGTACACTGTATCTAACCAACTACCTGCGCTCCTACCAGCCTTATATCCTTACATTAACTCAATGCGTTACCATTACTGTTTATCTAACACTATTATTATAACCATCCTACACTATCTTACTCACAAATCTAAATAATATTCACACCCTGTATCTTAATCATTATTATTTGAAAAACACCCTCAATTCTTCTCCGCCTCATCTAATTACTGTCATCGCTTCCGACATAACTTCAGAGTTCAGTAGCCCTCAATGCTTTCTCTCTCAAACTACTGGTAAACCGCTACTCAATTTAAATCTCACACGAATAAGTCGTATTTTACCTATCTCTTTCTCTTCCTTGAATCCTACTATATTTTACTCAATTAACTTCGAATTTTAACAAATTCCTTTCAATAACTTTTAAATATTATTATTATTATTATTAGTTTTACTTTTATGTGTGCCGTACAACAACACAACACACCATCAACTCGCTATCGCTCATCATCAGTAACATTAACAAGTGGTTTAACTGGGTATTTAGCCTTGCAATATATTTGGCTGTGTTCGAAAACTTGCGTATTAAGATCTTGAAACTATAACTTGGATCATCTCTTGGGTGTACTCCCTTATTACTCTGTTTCCTTGTGTGCATACATTCGCTATTTTTATACTTCAAAACTCCCAACATCTACGAGTACTTCACGTATTCACGTAGACACCACAAAAACCTCCTCAAAACTCCCAACATCTACGAGTACTTCACGTATTCACGTAGACACCACAAAAAACCTCCTCAAAACTCCCAACATCTACGAGTACTTCACGTATTCACGTAGACACCACAAAAACCTCCTGCTCAGAGTTATTAATCTCCTCTGGCATACTTACTTCTCCAAAACCTTCCTCCACCATAACTTCATTTGGCCACTTACCAACCTGAAACCTCATTGCTCAACGGCATTAAAACTCGCTGGCATCCTTACTTGTTACCTCACTCACGTCATTTACGTGAAATTTACAAACACACACACACACATACTTACACACACATCCATCTCCAAGTACCAGATGTCCTATAGTTTAATACTTCCTTATTTCCATCATTTCTAAACCACTTCAAAATTTCTCCAACTGTAGTCACTGATGACTTCGCTGTTCTCAAATGAAATTTCTTTTCTGCATATCGATACTTACTTCAACTCGTTAATTTTATTCTCACTGTATCACATCATCTTAAATCATTCACGAATCTCTACATTAGTATTCTTATTATTATTATTATTATTATTATCATCATTGCTATTATTATTATTATTATTATGGTTGTCATAATAGTTCTTTCATTAGGTTACTTACCATTTCTGTTATTACTTTCTCAGATATTCTTAGGCTACTTACTTCTGCAGACTACGCACATTTTAACACAGTATATAATTATATATCGATAAGCGGTTCACCGTCTGTACCTAGTTTATAAGCACAAGCTTGTATTTTCTGCTCCCTCACTGTTTCATACAACTCTGAACTGATACACAATTTCAGGCTTCTTAGAATCCACCAAAATTTTAATCTACGCCCCCCACACTTCTATTTAAACAATGAGCTGACATGCTCCACGACCTTAATCTATATTAATACTCTTTACCTTCTTATTGTAATATATAATTTTAATATCTACGTCATAACTCCCTAATTTAATTACAATAAATAAATACACTTTAACTACACGACTAAGTCTCCGACCTATCTTTACACTCCACTATTCGTTTAGATTCCTTGTATAATTGCTCTCATTTCTTTCTTTCTCCCTGGTTTAATTGTTACTCTTTCTTCTCTTCTCATAATAATAGTCTCTACTTCCTCATTACTAGGCCTATATTTATCTATAGTAACGCTACTCTTAGTCTCTCCTCCTAACGTTTCACCTAACATCTCTACTTCTACCCTCCATTCCAAATAGTAATCTTCATCCTTATCTTTATATCTCTTTCTAATCTCATCTAACAATGTGACCTGGCTTTTCCGCTTTGTCCTACTCTTACCGATTTTAACTCCCGTCATCTGCTTTCCTCGTTCACTGTAATCTACCTGCTGGCTTTGTGCTAACGCACGCATCTCCATCACAGCTAAGTTTACGTTACTAGAAACTCCTCCTAATTTAGGAAGACTTTTCCTAATGTCCTGCTCTATTTCCACTATCCTACTTTCAACATTTACTCCAACCTGATTGTTTTCCTCTTTAACAACTTCCTGGGTTCTACAATCCTGAGTACCTATTGTTTTCTCTACCTCCCATATTTCTACTCCTAACTGTTGTTCAAACATATTCTCCTCTCTCATTCTCTGATCTATCATCTCTTCCTCCAGTTCCTCAACTCTCTCCTCTAACTGTTGATTAGGCTTACAAAATTTGTCATGGCCTATTTCTACTTTCTGCTCTACTTCTGATCTCATTTCAGCTAATCTTTCCTCCTCCTGATTCTGTATTTCTAATCTACTCTCATCTTCATTCACTTCCTCCCTTTTCTGTTCTACATCTCCCTCTTTCTCACATAAACTACTATTGACTATTTCTAGCTTCTTATGTTCTTTTGTTGTCTTGTCCTGCACTTGCCATCTTTGGTTGAATTCGACATTCTGTTTTATTAACGTCTCCAATGCTAGTTTATTTTGGTCTAATTTCTCGTTAACTTCTGATTTATTTTGATCTAGTTTCTGGTTATTTTGATCTATTTTCTGACTTAATTTTTGATTCAGTGCATCAAACATATCTCCCATCATCTTGCGTAATCTTTCTTCTAATGTATCTGATTCTATATTTATGTTTTTGCTCTTTTCTAGGTCTTCCGCGCCCCCCATCGTACTATTCTGTGATTCAACCGACTTGTCTACCTCGCCGCAACTCTGAACATTGTTACTCCCGCTAGCTAAGTCTTTCTCCACTACCTCTGCCTCGGTACCCTTAACTATGTTACCACTACGTAACGTCATCATCTCGTTCTCATCTACCATGATTCACTTTACATATACTTTATTATTATGAAAAACAATTAATTTTATCTCCAAATGCAATTTACTAATTTTATTTCTTTCTTTAAGGTGTTTTATAGCTTTCGAGCTCCACGTTGAAGTGCCATGTTGTAATGTTTCGCGGCTAGTGCACAGCCTGCCCCATGCTTGGGTGGCATGTTGTAACGTTTCATAGCTCGTGATAGAAAACGAGTACAGTAAATAGCTCGGTTAATAGGGCGCCAATCTCCAACAGACGATTGTGAGATAAATTTATATTTATTAAATTGAGATTCTTTACTTTCGGGGGAGGGGCAGCAGAGGCTAGCTGTAAAACACCTTATTCTATTATCTTGACCTCTGGGAAGTCTAGCATTGAGTAAATATTGACTGAAAGTCATAGAAGTTAAAAATAATTTATTAACAAACAGGATGAGATGAATGACGTCTTGCGACCTTTCAAACAGATAAAATAAAAAGGGGAAGTTATTTCTTTAAATTATTGAAGTTAATAGTATTTACGTCCGACTTGCAATTGACAAATATGCATGAGCTCACCGGGTTGAAGATCTTCATGGGCGATGTTGGCGGAGGTATCTCGTTCCTGAAGTAGACATCTTGCGTGGTGTTCCATGGTTCGAAGTACCAATCCTCCCTGATCAAGCTATCTGCCCACTAATTGCACAGATACTGTTGCCTAGCTGAGTGAATGGAATGGTTTCACTCGTCTTCGATATTCAGCGCAATGCTGGAAATATCCTAGCTAGATCACCACTGAGTTTACTAGTTGAACTTTATGAAATGTTGTATTTGAATCTCAACAAGTGAGGTCCAAGTTTAGAATTTGGAGTGCTTTCAAGTGAAAACATAATAATATTCTTCCTCTCCATACAGCTCTGTTCCGGCTTATATATGGCAATTATATCTCCCACCAGCAGTAGGGGATCTGCCAATTGCAATATCAAAGTATTGTCTACAGAAAGTGACGCTCCTTCCTTATTGGCCGAAGTAAGTCCTTTGTCACGCACCAAGTGGCTATATTGGGGTGAAGGTCTCTCCCCCCAGTGGCACACTTCCATATTGGTGTCATGTAGCGGTATCTTCTTTAAAAAATCACAATGTTGCAGTTTTCTCGTCGTAAAACAATTTATTCTAAAAAGCTGTAGGGTCCATTGTTCCGACATCTTTTAGAATTAGCCTGTTGGCTACCGAGGGTCACTCCTGGTTGTGGCTCCCTTTCCATTCTTCCTGCCTCTTCATAAGCGGTCTATGACGGTTCAAGCGGTATCTATTGTCAGTTGTTAGTTCCACAAGTGAGCTCAAGAAATATATTTATTGGGGGAGGGGTTGTAAATTTACGGTTTGAAATCTCGGGTGACGTCTAATTACAAGAATGGATGAAAATGAACATTTGATTTTATATTACCCTTAAACACAATAAATATATACATGCACTATAGTTGCAATTGCACATCAATATAGTACTGTCAGTTCAATTGTTTTGGGTGTGGTGTACAAACACCACAACATGATCTTCTATAGTCGCCTATAAACATCAGATTAATGCATCTTTACATTATACAGCTTCCTCCTTTCCTGTAATAAAGACACATGACCTTCTATATTCGCCTTTAAACATCACATTAACGCACCTTTATCTTATACAGCTTCCTCATATACGGTAATACAGACTCATGACCTTCTATAGTCACCTTTATACATCAGATTAACGCATCTTTGTCTAATACAACTTCCTCATATACCGTAATACAGACACATGACCTTCTATAGTCGCCTTTAAACCTGAGATTAACGTATATTTATCATATAGAGCTTCCTCATATACGGTAATACAGGCACACGACCTTCTATAGTCGCCTTTAAATATCTGATTAATGCATCTTTATCTTATACAGCTTCCTCATAAACTGTAATACAGACACATGGCTGTCTATAGTCGCCTTTAAAAATCAGATTAACGCATCTTTATCTTATTCAGCTTCCTCATATATTGTAATACAGACACATGACCTTCTATAGTCGCCTTTTAATATCAGATTAACGCATCATTATCTTATGCAGCTTCCTCATATACTGTAATACAGACACATGGCCTTCTATAGTCACCTTAAAACATCAGATTAGCGCATCATTATCATATACAGCTTCCTCATATACTGTAATACAGACACATGACCTTCTATAGTCGCCTTTTAACATCAGATTAGCGCATCTTTATCATATACAGCTTCCTCATATACTGTAATACAGACACATGGCCTTCTATAGTCACCTTAAAACATCAGATTAACGCATCTTTGTCTTATACAACTTCCTCATATACTGTAATACAGACACATGACCTTCTATAGTCGCCTTTTAAACATCAGATTAACGCATCTTTATCTTATACAGCTTCCTCATATCCTGTATTATCGACACGTGACCTTCTATAATGGCCTTTAAATAACAGATTAACGCATCTTTATCTTATACAGCTTCCTCATATACTGTAATACAGTCTCATGACCTTCTATACTCGCCTTTAAACCGGAGATTAACGTATATTTATCATATAGAGCTTCCTCATATACGGTAATACAGGCACACGACCTTCTATAGTCGTCTTTAAATATCTGATTAATGCATCTTTATCTTATACAGCTTCCTCATATATTGTAATACAGACACATGACCTTCTATAGTCGCCTTTTAACATCAGATTAACGCATCATTATCTTATGCAGCTTCCTCATATACTGTAATACAGACACATGGCCTTCTATAGTCACCTTAAAACATCAGATTAGCGCATCTTTATCATATACAGCTTCCTCATATACTGTAATACAGACACATGACCTTCTATATTCGCCTTTAAACATTAGATTAACGCATCTTTATCTTATACAGCTTCCTCATATACTGTAATACAGACACATGACCTTCTATAGTCGCCTTTAAACATCAGATTAACGCATCTTTATCTTATACAGCTTCATCATATACTGTAATACAGACACGTGACCCTTTATAGTCGCCTTTAAACATCTGATTAACGCATCTTTATCTTATAAAACTTCCCCATACCCTGTAATACAAAATCATGACCTTCTATAGTCACCTTTAAACATCAGATTACCGCATCTTTGTCTTATACATCTTCCCCATATACTGTAACACAGATTCACGATCTTCTATAGTCTCCTTTAAACATCAGTTTAACGCATCTTTATCTTATACAGCTTCCTCATATACTGTAAAAAAGACTGATGACCTTCTATAGTCGCCTTTAAACCTGAGATGAAAGGTTTCAGGCTTAGTAAATCTATTCTACAAGAGGTAGCGTACGAGTAGCTTCAACAAATGAGAGACGGTACGCGTATCGTTTAAACAAAATCCCGTATGCGTTCATATGCCATTCATACCAAATACAAATGATAACAATATACTAAAATGAAAAATTCTCCTTCAATACAGCACCAGTGTTGCCCTTTACAACGGCACGTACTGCACCCGAAGTTCACGTAGCCCTCACCTACTATCCTAAGGTATGGAAGTGATCGCAGAGGGCGTTGATACCCAGCCAGAAAGATCAACACATCCTTGCTAGGTGGATAGCTAGTAACCTGTGAATACCTTACCTTACCTTACCTAGATGGCCACTCAAACCTAAGCAGGTTTTTGGCCTCGCCAACAGCACGGCGCCATCTTTCTCGATCATCCATTATGTCCTCCGTGACTCCGATTTTTCTCATATCTTTTTGAACTTGGTCCCACCAGCGAAGTCTCGGTCGTCCCAATGGTCGCCTTCCTCTGGGTACACCTTCCAAAACTGCCCTTAAATTCAATTCTCTACTTCTTCTATGTACATGACCAGCCCAGCGCAGTCTTTAGCTTTTGGCACGAGCGACGATATCCGGTTCTTTGTAGAGATCCCGCAATTCCTTATTTGTTCTAATTCTCCACTGGTCATTTTCTACTATCGGTCCGAAAATGCGTCGTAGTATTCTATTTTCAAAATTACTAATTTCCTTTCAGTTTGCTTGGACAATACCCAGGTTTCTGAGCCATACGTGACAACAGGAAGTATAATGCTTTTGTAAATTCTCACTTTAGTTTTTCTAGATATAATTTTACTCTTTAAGAGATTTTGCAGAGACCAGTAGCTTTTGTTGCCACTGAGAATTCTTGATTTTATTTCTGTTTCTTCCATATTATTCTGGTCTATGATAATCCCCAGATATCTGAACTCAGTACATCTGTGAAAAGCGTATGAAGCAACTGTTAAGGGGTTTTGTACTTGTGCTGCATTCCTTCCTACAACTAGATATTTTGTTTTTTGTTCATTTATCATTAGACCTACCTCCTTGGCTTCTTCAATTAGGGTTTCTGTGAGTATTTTTAGATCGTATTCGCTTTCTGCCATGAGTGTTATGTCATCAGCATAAGCTAATAAGTTTATCTTGTTTCCCACTTCAAGGCCTGGGTGGAGCTGGTTTACTCGTTTCAATGTTTCTTCTAAAGCTAAATTGAATAATAAAGGCGAGAGTCCATCTCCCTGTCTTACTCCAGTGTTGACATTAAATTCTTCGGTATATTCATTATTGATTCTAATTTTGCATTTGGACCCTTCTGTGCACAGTTTTGCCATAGTGATAAGTTTTTCTGGTATTCCATTCCGCTGCATGTATTTCCACATTTGTTTCCTATTGACACTATCGTATGCCTTGTTGAAATCTACAAAAAGAAGATGGGCTGTTTTGTTAAACTCCCAATATTTGGATATTACTTGCTTTAAGACAAAAATTTGGTCTGTTGTAGATCTTTGGCTTCTAAATCCTGCTTGGTGATCTCCAAGAATTTCTTCTGCATAACATGCTAGTCTGTTGTAGACTATTCTTGAGAATACTTTATATGCGCTGCTTATTAATGATATCCCTCGGTAATTATTGCACTCGAATTTATCTCCCTTTTTGCGAATCGGAACTACTACTGCCATCTTCCATTCTACTGGGATTTCTTCCTTCTCCCATATTTCTATAATTAAGTTATGTAACCTTTTTAGCAAAGGGCTTCCACCTGCTTTAAGAAGTTCTGCTATTATGTTATCCTCTCCAGGGGCTTTATTGTTTTTTAAACTTTTAACTACCTTTTCAACTTCTTCATAGGTAGGAGGGTTAATCTTTGGCTGGACATTTAGGTATAATTCCTCTTCAATGTTTGTTGCCACTTCTTCACAATTTAAGAGGTCTTCAAAGTATTTTTTCCAAGTTGCTAGCACTTCTGTTTGGTTGCAAACAACATTGCCATTCCTATCTTTTACCCCTACTGATCTTGCCTTGTACCCTTGTTTAAAATATCTGACAAAGCGAAAAAATTCTCTTGTATTATTTTTGTTGCTATCTTCTTCTGCTTTTCTTAGCTGATCTTTCACAAAGTTCCGTTTAGCTGCTCGTAATGTTTTGTTAGTCTCCCTATTTATCTGTTTGTAATTTTGTTTGTTGGTTAGAGTTTGTTTGGTAAGCATCAACTTTTTTGCTCTTAATCTATCGTCTATTAATTTTTGGCAATCCTCATTAAACCAAGGTGTTTTCCCTTTTGTACTCTCTCGATAGCCTACAACTTCTTCGGCGATTGTTGTGATAGAATCCTTTATATTTTGCCATTTTCCCTCTACCGTTTGTTCTGATTCTTGTTGATCTAAAATTTGGAATCTGTTGGTTAGCTTCAGTTTAAAATCATTTTTTATAGTTTGATCAGTAAGCCTTTTGATATTAATTTTTGGAGCTGTAGTTTGTTTCACTCTTTTGACTATACATAGTTTTTGTCTAAGTTTGAAAATGACTAGGTAGTGATCTGTTCCACATTCTGCACCTCTCCTGCTTCTTACATCTACGATGCTACTTTTGTGTCTACTTTCCACTAAAACATGGTCAATTTGATTTTTTGTTATGCCATTAGGAGATACCCATGTTGCTTTATGAATATCTTTTCTAGGGAAGTGAGTGGACATAATTTTAAGGTTTTTTGGCGATAGCAAAGCTGATTAGTCTTTGCCCATTATCATTGGAAATATTATGAAGGCTGTTGCCTCCTGTGTACTGTTTCCATATTTCTTCATTACCAACTTTTGCATTTGCATCTCCCAAAAACAATTTTATGTCATAGCTGGGTAGGGTTGTCATCAGTTGGTCTAAACTATCATAGAAAGAGCCTTTAACATCGTCCTCTGCCTCCTCAGTGGGTGCATAAAAACATACTATAGAAATATTATGAAACTTTCCTTTTAATCGCATGTAGCACATTCTTTCATTGACTGGGTCAAACGTAATTAAGGTGTTTAAAAATTTCTTGGCTATGGCAATTCCTACACCCGCATGGTAACTTCCATTATCACAGCCACTATAGTACAGGGTATAGCTATTTGAGTTAATTTGGCCATTTAATGGCCATCTTGTCTCTTGTAGACCAACTAGATCTATGTTATACTTTTCTAGTTCCTTGGTAACTAAATCCAATTTTCCTGGTGTTGCCAGAGTTCTTACATTCCATAAACCAAATCTCAAATCCGAAATACCAAGCTTAGGTCTGTTTCCATTATTTCCGTCCGAGTCCGAGACATACTGTTGGCGTTTCTGAACAGGAAGATTTTTTACAGGGTAAGGTTGTTAGCCTTACGCCTAACCCCCAACCTGGAGGACCAGGGTATCCCTTCTAGTCTGGCTCCTACCTCACGAAGACCTGTCCGGCATGGGAGGCCCTACCAGTAGCTTAGCTACCGCCGGCATAGCTCTCGAGGTTGTCAGAGCACACAAGCCCCACCGCCACTTCAAGGCAAGGATACCATCGGGGGGGAATACGGGTATATTTATAAAAATGCGATAGTACTTCTACTTAGCTACAAATGTAAAACATCCTACAATCAAAATATGGTAGGACGAGATTCTTGGAATCTCGAGGGTGAACGGTTACTAAAATTTGCAATGAACGCCAGTACCTAACTAGCAGCACTATCGTTTCCGATTATTAAAGACAGAAAGTCGAGATGTTCTATTAAAAAAAATCGGACAGGCAAACTAACCAGGGCCTGCTAATGTATTCAAATAAAATAGGACACTCCCAGTCCTCACACACCTACATACATTCGTTACAAAGATCTTACATTCAGAATAAAAGTATTTAGTATATTTAAATCATAATAAAAACGTAGTGAGCTTCTTGTCACTATTTCCCAGTCCTCATGATTGTATCATCGAGAAAAATATTCCTCCAACGTTTAAAATAAAACATTTAATATTTAAAATGTAGTCACACTTGTGGCTCATACTGTATGTGCTATACTCGCACACGTCTAACATTCATCCCCTATATGATACATAACATACTGATACGATAATAAACGTATACTTCACATCTATTAAATAACCATTAAAAACAAATATATTATTAATGTATACAATATTTACATCATTATAGTTAGCTACTCGATAATACACACATCAAAAAAAGTTTTGCATCACCTCGGTTCCCAGATCTCCGGCATATAGACGTTGACTGTGTATATTGTATCAAAGATACAGTCCCTTTGACTGTTCATAGATGCCACTAAAACTGCTCAAAGATGTAAACAACCATGCATGAGCAGGGCCTATTAGACGAAGGGGGTACGAAAGCCTATCAGTTCCAGTCATTCCACCAGGACGAAGGTACGCTGCTCATGTTGTCTGTAGTTCTACCATGCCTAGAAGGTCAATACCGCAGTTCGATCGCGTCCGCATTGTTACTTTGTGTCAAGAAGGGCTCTCAACAAGGGAAGTTTCCAGGCGTCTCAGAGTGAACCAAAGCGATGTTGTTCGGACATGGAGGAGGTACAGAGATACAGGAACTGTCGATGACAGGCCTCGCGCAGGCCGCCCAAGGGCTACTACTGTAGTGGATGACCGCTACTTACGGATTGCCGCTCGGAGGAACCCTGACAGCAATGCCACCATGTTGAATAATGCGTTTCGTTCAGCCACAGGACGTCGTGTTTCAACTCAAACTGTGCGCAATAGGCTGCATGATGCGCAACTTCACTCCCGACGTCCATGGCGAGGTCCAGCTTTGCAACCCCGACACCATGCAGCGCGGTACAGATGGGCCCAACAACATGCTGAATGGACCCCACAGAATTGGCATCACGTTCTCTTCACCGATGAGTGTCGCATATGCCTTCAACCAGACAATCGTCGGAGACGTGTTTGGAGGCACCCTGGTCAGGCTGAACGTCTTAGACACACTGTCCAGCGAGTGCAGCAAGGTGGTGGTTCCCTGATGTTTTGGGGTGGCATTATGTGGGGCCGACGTACGCCACTGGTGGTCATGGAAGGCTCCGAAACGGCTTTACGATACCTGAATGACATCCTCCGACCCATAGTGCAACCATATCGGCAGAATATTGGAGAGGCATTTGTCTTCATGGACGACAATTCTCGACCTCATCGTGCACATCTTGTGAATGCGTTCCTTCAAGATAACGACATCGCTCGACTACAGTGGCCAGCATGTTCGCCAGACATGAACCCTATCGAACATGCCTGGGATATGTTCAAAAGGGCTGTTTATGGACGTCTTGACCCACCAACCACTCTGAGAGATTTACGCCGAATTGTCGTTGAGGAGTGGGACAATTTGGACCAACAGTGTCTTGATGAACTTGTGGATAGTATGCCACGACGAATACAGGCATGCATCAATGCAAGAGGACGTGCTACTGGGTATTAGAGGTAGTGGTGTGTACTGCAATCTGGACCACAAATGCTGAAAGTCTAGCTGTATGATGGTACAACATGCAATGTGTGGGTCTCATGAGCAATAAAACGAGCTGAAATGTTGTTTGTGTTGATCTCTATTCCCTTTGTATTTAAAGGTTCCGGAACTCTTGGAACCGAGGTGATGCAAAACTTTTTTTGATGTGTGTAGTTCGATCCCATTGATCCTTCTCATTTCAGTATCTTCCTGTCATTTGTGATAATAAAATTTCTACTCCTCTGTCATTTCATGGGTTAACATTCGTTTCTTGTGAGCGTATTGTTTCAAACAATAAAGCTAAAAACCGCTCGATAATAGACAAATCCATTAAATAAGTTTAATAAAATAAGACGGACTTATAACAGACGCCTCTACGGTTCCCAAAATCTACGAAACACAACACTTTTCTCTAAACCTTATACATTATCTTGGTGGCATTTTTCCATACATTACACCTCGACAACTTGGTCGGAACTTCATTATACATTCGCATTATACTTTATAATTCTTTAGGAACATCATAATATTTTACCACAAAACACAAGGTAGCGTCAATACCTACGCTTTCGTATTCATATCTTGTACACGCAATAATAATAACTAATCCCATATCTGTGTATAATCTAGGTATCCACGAAATTCAGAAATTTTTCTTATAGAGTTAAAATTACAAGTCTTCTAACGCTGATACATTCCAATCCTTTCACTCTTAATTAAATACCTCTTGTATTTCCAATCCTGTTCCTTTCTTATGCAAATTCTGTTATAACATCAATTAAAAACCTTTCAATATGCGAGTTCATGATCCTTCTTTTATTTTATGGAACCAAAGTTCATAGAACTTTCTAAGATTGGAGAACGGTCTGTATATCCTCGTCTTTACCTAATAAAATACGTTACATTTCAACTCCATTCTAGTATTCCTGTCTTGATACATTTTATCTTGTATGTTTCTTTCATATTTTACAATTCCTTTACATATGTATTACATTATACATTTCCTATTTTTCCGTACCGTAATATAGCGTTTTTCATGTGTGTTAAAACATCGGATTGTTCAATAACATGCTCCCTTCACCAGAAGTCTGGTTTAAGAATACAAGTCCATTGTTGTTCTCAACTGAACAAAAACAATAACTTGTTTATCCAAATCAGATTTCAAGCAAATCTCTTCTACGAAAAATCCCTCTCAGAAATATGTCGACAATGACATTCTGCTTAGTTAGATGTCAGAACTAACGCAATTTTAAAGATATTCCAATTTATCTAGCCAATACTAATAAAATCAAATTAAACTCGCAATGACAACAATGATGACTACAAATCTTTAATACGTCAAAATCCTAATGACGACGTTCTCAAAACAATTACTAAAAATATTTAATGTCAATAAATATTCTCTACACTCAATTAAAACAATTAAAATACTTCAAATTTGCCACACAAAAACTAGGTCAGGGCAAGGATATCTACGTTACTGCATTCTAACTACAATAATATTCGTTGGGTCTCTTTTACCTTCTGCCAGAATATTTTTTCAGAATAAAATTGTTCTTGAAACTCCCACGTAGCAGTCTCCTCCTACTGAAGCAGGCCACACAGCTGACTTAACGGGATCGGTCGAGGTCGCGTGCTGGCCGGCTGGTTTCCCACCTGCGCGCTCCCTCACTCGTTCATCCATCAGTAGGGACTGCCTGCCTTCCTGCCTCCTCTCTGTGCATTGGGGCTGGAATCTCGCTGCGTTCTTCTGTATTCGGGCGTCTTCTGCGATTTATTCTAGCGAATAGCATTCTTGAAGTTCTCCGTCGAATGGTTGTTGTTGTTGTAGTTCATAGGTATTTCTCCCGATGTTATGGTAATAACTCGCAATTGTAGATGCAATAGTGTACATTTGAAGAAGCATGATGGTAATCTTCTTCCCTCCTCGACAAAGCCTTGATATGCGGGCTAAGTCACTACTGGAATCCTCATATTGCGAATAGTTAGTTCCCCTTCATGATTTAGTGACTTTCCATGACGATCTAGTAATGCTTCATGTCAAATATCCTCGTCGACCCCAGTTCAAATAACATCTTCTTAATTTCAATCGTAGTTTGAATTCATTCGTTGAGTAAGGTTTTATTAATTTTCCTTCGTTTTCGAACAACTCTTGTAGTTTCCAATAAACGTTGCTTCTGCTCGGAAATAATGTCTCCACACTGGAGATTGATTTTCTCTTTACTAATTCACAGACTTTTCTTCATAACTCTGTCCATATTATCGTTTGCTTTTTGTAGAAATATTATTTTCTCTTTTATTGAATTGACTTTCATCGATGCTCGTCTCCATCTATACTGGGTGGCAATGCTGTCCTTACCGTCGAATATTCTTCATGTAGCTCGGTCAACTTTTTCCACTCTCAAAATATACGTCTATACAATTTCGAAGACAAGTAGAGAATGACTTCTCCAAGTCGCGTCCCCTCTCTGATAGCAACTAAAAATGGCGTTTCTGGCATTCGACCTTGTAAATTTCTATATCAATAAATATCTGTCTCATCTGATTGAATCTTAATATATAATTTACACCATTTACTTTCATTTTTCGTCTTCTCTCCATTTCTGCCAAATATTTTCTTCTGATAATTCTTTTCAATAATATATAAAATATTAAGAACCGCCAATATATATTTTTGCTATTGGTTAATGTGTGGTCACGTGATCAAAGGCGGTTGAATCTCCCTACTGCCACGCTTCAATGTCACATTGACACGTGCCTGACTAAATTCGGAATTTCCAAAATGTCGCCTCCACTGAACTCGTCAATCTTGCCAGTTTCCAGTGTCTATATAATCTCATTCTTCTCCATGTAAATAAAATAGCGTTTTATATTTCTGCTTATTTCCGTGCTAAAGGTATACGGAAATTTTTCAAATTCACTCTGGCAATAGTTACAATCCTGATACACGTTCCCATGCTACCGGTTTCCTTACTAGACATGTAGCATTGGTGATTTCGTTCTCGAGAGCTGTCGGTTCGACTCCCGACCCATACCTTCTCCTAGGTCCTTTAAATTATGGGTTCAACCAAACAGGGAACAGTAACCTTTTTCTTTTGTATTTGTGTTTTGGATAACATCAAGTGACCGAGAATCAAAATAAAAGTTACTAATATAAGCTTTTACTTCCAGGTAGCACTGACACTGTTCCTCTTTTCCAGACAGCAGCAAATCCAACAGGAACACATTAAAGAATTTACTTTATCTTTGTACTTCCCTTTGCAGGTAATAGCTGCACCCTTATTACAGGAATTTAGTATCGGAACTATTCACTGTGACCAGCCTGTCCTTCTCTCCCTTTGACACAACACACTCAATATTACACTACACCACAATACCTCGATTCATTCCTTTACTAACACAAGCACGACCAAGATAAATCCGCACAGCAATGGCTGATATCTGTGGGATACCAGTTGTAACTGACGGATACCCAATATAACGCTCACATGTGGTGAGAGCCGTCACAAGCTTGTATGTGGCGACTTTCACTGCTAAGGTAAGATCACTCGCCCACAGAGGGTGACTTACAAACTTTAAAATACAGTTACTTTAGAACGGCCGTCTAAAACTTAAGTCTAGTTACTAAGTTAATTCATAAGTTTGGACCCTAAGTTTGTTCTATAAGCAACAACGAGGTATAGCGCGCATAGGGGTAAACAATTATACAACAACAGAGCTCTACGACACGATGGTACACTTGTTTTTATTTTATTGTTACATTATATGTACATTTTTTATTTTTATTATTGTTATACGGTACTCCTGGTGTCAACATTTTTTGCCGTGTTACTTGTCCATATTTATTCCACTGTATTCCTCACATGCACACTCTTTTTTCTTTTCTCTCTTCCTAATACACGATGTTCAAATGCTCTATTTACACCTATCAATAAAAATGATGCATTTTCTTCTCTTTGCAACACTTATAGCAACACATGTTCCATTGTCACAATGCCTAGTACGGCTTATAAATCTATATATATTTTTTGTGATCTAAACATTATATAACTTTGTTGCACCCTTCAACCCTACCTATCCAAAGTACACGGCTACGACAACTATACATAAATCGACACTTGCCAGACTGCTGCACTTCCCACATACCCTTACATCTACACGCGCAGGAGAAGAAAAGAAGAAGAAGCCATCCTTAAGTCCAAGTGAGGATACAGATTTAGCCGGGAAGGAGGATTGTTATACCCTGAGGCTCCGCACAGGGTACAGTTAATACATCTAATAACATTCACAACAGCTACAACCACTACCCTCTATCGGCCATCTATCTAACACACTTCAGCCCCTATCTCTACACTGAGCCACCTAGGGAAGCAACATGTACCAACTATTTCATCATTATTACCAAACACAAGCTGCTAGCTACTAAAGTAGAGCAGGTATTTGCTATCTCTTAGTCAGCAGAATCATCCAGTATAAAATAACTCACACCTCAAGGGCTCGTTGTCTTGTCTGCGGACGACACCGCGCTAGTACCAGCGGAAGCTCTGGACGCCGACCACCGAATACAAGTAAGTGTACGAACGGGTGATCCCACTGTTATTTCCTATCCATACACCTCCCCCGTAAAACTTGTAATCGCCTTCATTTTGCATTGTAACTTGTGGGCTACTGCACTACATTTAATTGGAGAAGTCTACTCACTTTTCCAAAGTGATTTTATTAAACTTCCACATTCCATCACAACTATCCTCTTGTCTATATTTATTGTACGCTCACCATTTGCCCATGCGACTCAGATCCTGTTGAGTCATCGCTGTTAACAACCTGCTCGCCCACATCGCATTGTGGACAGCACGTCTCCAGGCACAGAGCAAGCTATTGTCCGTTTAGCGACCGTGCGCGTTCCCATAATTGTTTAGCACTCGCTTACACTTAGAAAGTAGCCCGGTTTTAATCCTCAAGTAGGAGCACCTTAACCCCCCATAGTTACCTGATGTTCCAAGCATCTAGAGGCTCTCAAATTGTAACACTTGATCAAACCATCAGGTATTTTCACATCACCGTAGGTGACTCATACACGCACACATACAAAAACCCGCACCCCTTACGACTTAGTTATATCCCATAAAAGCTACAACAATATTTAGTATTTGGACTTCGTAAATATTTTTGTATTTAGATTTGATTTTTATTCTTCGACGATCTAGATTTTGTTGAGGTGGATTTTACCGTAACTACTAGTTTTTGTGTGCGATTAGATATTTCGTTAATATTTTGATGGGAGATGTGCTTAACCGATCGTATTTTTGTAGGAAGTAGGAATTAGATAGTGTCCTTATAAGTGTGCAAGACTTGATTTTATATTGGTTCTTATTTGAACATTAAAGTAATGTGAGATAGACATTGTATAACAGGACAATATTATGACTGTCAATTTTTAAACGAAAATCATTGAGATTTCTTGAGTAACAAACGATACCATCACTTAAGCGACACTGGGACTGAGTTTTCTAATTCCTGTAAATACTAAGGTACAGTCTTGGTATTTTGTTTGCTGGTAGTAAGCTGTAGTATAAACATGTGTGCCAAATTTGATCAATGTAGCTTTACTAGGTGCATATAAATTAATTATTTTCCAATATTTATATGCAAATTATTCAAATATTCAAAATGTCAAGCGCGTCAAACTAATGTAGATAGCACAATTTATTTTTATTTTTCTAGTACCTTATTCTTATACAAATAAAATAGTGCATCGAATTTGAAATTGTATTGTTTACTATGAAGATATAATTTTTTTCCCCAATGAAGTTTATTTTTTGTAAAATTCTTGAAATTTGAAGGTTTGAATATTTTTTTACAGGCAAACCAGAACTCCAATCCAAAAAGTAATGCACACGTTTGTGGATAACGTACTAAGGAACATGCATGTTAATTAACAAGAAAATTGCATTACATCAGTAACGCATACTAGATTTTATACATCAGAAAATGTGAAACTGAGAAAACTGCATTTTTCTACACACATGCATATATTTTAATATTTCCATTCAACGTACCCATTAGAACTCTCCTGCAGCATAAGTAACACCTTCCTTCTTCTGTTTTGCAACCTCCTTCTTCATCTTTGTGACCTTAGTCTTCCGTCGAGTTGCTTTCTTCTTCTCAGAGGACGATCGCTGACTCTCATACTTCCTGCGAGCATCACGCCTAAGGACTGCCTGTTCAGTCACATAAGGAACTGAAGTTCTTTTGATGTCCGACTTCAAGTCTGTTGTAGCACTGCATCCCATATTAAATTCTGCTACAGAATTGCATACAGAAATTTCAAGTCTCTTTCTTGATATAAAAGTTTCTTTCGGACACTTCCTCCAAATGGTAGAATGTAGACACTCATTTTGATTCTGCGTGGCACCACGGACACATCGGAATAGTAATTCATTAGAGGCCAGCCTCTGATAAACAGGCATTATTTTACACACTAATGACTTCGAAAGCTTGACAGTCATTTTGTTATGACTCATAGGTACCTTACCTGTCGCTATACTTCTGTTGTAGAAGCACCAAGAATCGACGCCTTGGGGGCACTTCTTATGTTGGGGCTTACTGTCAGTGGACATGTAATGGTAGAGAGTGGCGTAGGTATCAGTTTTCATGTCTTCAACATTAGGTGTGTGTTGTACTATGGCATTCCTATAATAGCTGGTAAGCTTGGTAATCGTAGCATTAGTAAGCCCGCTTGACCTGCCACCCAACTGGACACCCTTTATTTTCCAATTCTGTGCCATCTGTCGCAGACCTGTCCCCATTCTCTTTGAAATGTGATTCACGCATTCCTCCTTTTTCAGTACCGTGTTGCTGCCATACACATTTGTACTGACCAAATGGTTGAACGTTTTAGAATCACCATCAGAAAGGACAGTTGTATAACGCATCTGGCAGTCTGAAATGGAACGGTTCCATAAAATTCTAGCAGCAACCATTTCCATTGCAACAGAACTACCCTCATAATTCACCTGACACTCCCCACTCTTCTTATGACCTACATGCCACACATTAAATTCTGGGGACTCCGAACCAAGCTCAGCAGAATTGATAACACACATAGGACAGTATTTGGATACCACCTCATAGTCTACGACTATTCCTGTGAGAAGATCTATAGCTATCCCTATTCCATAAGCAGAAGTGAAGCCTCGCTTGTGCCAGGTCCCATCGTAGGAGATTGCAATGTCAATTACATCATTATCAGTAGGCCTACCTTCAGGATTACAATCAAGTGTATCATATGCCCTACGTACCACCTTCCTAGACTGGGAGAGAGTAAGACATTTTAGAGTCTTAGATTCTGCAGCTAAAACTGTCATATGTCTTGTGAATGTTTTCGAATCCATACCCGACATTCCTAACGTGGCACAAAATTTCAACATTCCCCGATGCCCTACACCTAAACTGAGACATGCAACGACACTCTTCCTATTGACATCAAATGGAGGCCTCTGTGTAATAGTGTCATCTTCTACCCGAGGGCTTGAATAAGTTTGAGTTGGACAAAAGCCACAGTGGGTACATTTGACACATAGCATATGCGCTAAACCATGCCTTTCTCTTACTTGAACAGTTAATGATGTTTCCCCACACTAATTGCATTTTATATTCTTCACTAGTTCACACAAAGTGGAAGAATGTACCAGAAAATATTCATCACTTGATGGTTGTAAATTTGGCCTAGGCCTACTTTCAGAACCCAATTGTTCAAATAACCCTAACCTTTGTACACTCTTACAAATGTTATCTCTTGCATCAGCAGTGTTCTGAGAATTGGTGGGTGTGACAAGAGGTGAGATCACATGTTCATTACTAGTTTGTTCAGGAATACCAGCTCTCTTACCTGATGTTTTCAACGAGCAGCAGCAAGTCTGAAAGCCTTGACAGTTTTCTTCTTGCTTTTGCATTTCGGCTTATGCCAGCGGGAAGTGACTGAATCCATTCTGTATACACTAAAAGTAATACACTCACAGAAAGCAATACAAATCGCCAGAAACTTCACAAACACAATAAATTTCGAAAACGTGCTAGCCTAGCGTCCAATAACTTGTTCATAAACAGAGGTTGACCATGCTTACACTTCTAAAGTCAACACACATATCAAATAAAGATAAATTAGGCATCTACTGTCATTCTATAAGCGACTAGGAACTCTCATGAAATTATAAAATACAATATAAATGCAAAATTTCATCATGTCGACCGTTTGAGATATTTATTTATTTATTTTCAAACATTGGAGGTATTTGTATAGCTTACGTAGTAAATAGTGTCAATATTCATCGGTAGATGGTAGCAGAATGAAGGGAATTTCAAATCCGTATTCAAACAACTCCGATAAAAAAATGCATAAATGCGTGTACAGGATAATGTTCTGTAAGGAACCAAGAGAAAGGGGCATTTAAACGTCTCGCCGTGCCTCAAAAAAAAGGCGAAATGTGGAAAATGATACATGTAAATCATCCGTTATGATCAGGGTTACAATAATATGTCAAAATCGAAAATTTGAAGTTTTTAATAAAATATGCTTAAAACTCAGTCCCAGTGTCCCTTAATAGTACCCAGAAGTCAATTGTAAATGCGACGACAGAACTCAATAAAGGTTTTGTTAAATACTAAAACGAACTGTAAGGACTATACTTGTTCAAATGGCACATTCAAAGCATTTTGAGTAGGAAATGCAGATTGCATTAGAATGTGGAGAGAGGATTTAAGAATTGTTCATTGCAACAATTATGAACGAGAAGCAGGGAGGTATTATTATTAACTTTAATGATGAATGTTGTGTATTTTTCATTCGTTGATGTACTGCAAGTATGTGAATCATGTCTTACGTAGGTGGGAGATACTCTGCAGATTTTTAATTGTTGGAAGAGCGCATTGTTGTAATAAAGGAGCTTGAAAAAAACCTATTTTATATTGGAAAGTGGAATCCAATCGATCATGTTAACTATGGGAATAGTTGTAACAGAGTTAATAAGTGGAAAGTTATTGTTTTTGAATTTTCGTGGCAGCTTAAAGGTGAAACTATATTTAGGGAACTGAACCTTGTGGAGATGTGATGATCTATTCCACATGAGTCTGTTTTACAGTATATGAGGAAGCTGTATAAGATAACGATGCATTAATCTGATGTTTAAAGGCGACTATAGAAGGTCATTTGCCTGTATTACAGTGTATGAGGAAGCTGTATAAGATAAAGATGCGTTAATCTGAAGTTTAAAGGCGACTATAGAAGGGCATGTGTCTGTATTACAGTATATGAGGAAGCTGTATAAGATAAAGATGCGTTAATCTGATGTTTAACGGTAACTATAGAAGGTCATGTGTCCGTATTAGAGTGTATAAGGAAGCTGTATAAGATAAAGATGCGTTAATCTGATGTTTAAAAGTGACTATATAAGGTCATGTGTCTATTACAGAATATGAGGAAGTTGTATAAGATAAAGATGCGTTAATCTGATGTTTAATGGCGACTATAGAAGGTCGTGTGTCTGTATTACAGTGTATGAGGAAGCTGTATAAGATAACGATGCGTTAATCTGATGTTTAAAGGCGACTATAGAAGGTCATGTGTCTGTATTACAGTATATGAGGAAGCTGTATAAGATAAAGGTGAGTTAATCTGATGTTTAAAGGCGACTATAGAAGGTCATGTGTCTGTATTACAGTGTATGAGGAAGCTGTATAAGATAACGATGCGTTAATCTGATGTTTAAAGGCGACTATAGAAGGTCATGTGTCTGTATCACAGTATATGAGGAAGCTGTATAAGATAAAGATGCGTTAATCTGATGTTTAAAGGCGACTATAGAAGGTCATGTGTCTGTATTTCAGTATATGAGGAAGCTGTATGAGATAACGATGCGTTAATCTGATGTTTAAAGGCGACTATAGAAGGTCATGTGTCTGTATTTCAGTATATGAGGAAGGTGTATAATATAAAGATGCGTTAATCTGTTGTTTAAAGGCGACTATAGAAGGTCATGTGTGGGTATTACAGTATATGAGGAAGCTGTATAAGATAAAGATGCGTTAATCTGATATTTAAAGGCGACTATAGAAGGTCATGTCTAGACAGAAAACGCATGAATTAGGAAATAGCATTAAAGCAATATTTCATTGTTATTATTTTTATTTTATTTAACGAGAGCTAAATTATTATAGCATGAGCTAGACTTTGTCGAACGGCCATGACTAACACTAATACGACGAACACAAGCAAGGTAATTTGAGTAGGTGGTTCTCGTTTTTCATAAATTCCTGTTTTTTTTCTTTCTTTCAAGAAGTTCAAAGACGAGTTCTGGCGGTGAAACCCGCAGACAGACAGACAATGCTACGAGTTAGATGTTGTAAAAATGTTGTAGATAAATTGTAAATAGTTAAAAGAGATTGGAAACGATAACAACTGATCGTGTAAATACTGTTATAGAGTTAGAAAGGAGTCTCGTGATGTATAGAGTAATTGTATTTAGTTTTGATGAACCGAACTTATGGTATTATTTAATTTAGGGGTTTTATTTCATTTAAAAATTCCGAACTTATTTTGGAAATGCAGATGGCATTCAGAATAGTGGATTCTTCATATTTATTTTATTTTAATAGTGAAGTTGAAGGTTTAATTAATCCAATTATTTAATTTTGTCGTTGTTTGATGACGGGAGTGTCCGTATTTAAATTAGTATTTGTAATGTTTTATATTAATAAGTCGTAGGACACGAGAGTTTCGTCTGTCCACCGTTTTATAGAAACCAAGCGTTATTGATACCTAATAATTATGGTGAGGTCATGCTATGGAATTAAGGACAGGCGCCCAATTTATCCCAATTTCCCCGAGATGCGCAGGTTTCTCACTCTACCATTGTTGGATAGAGTCCTAATTCCGTAGTGTAACGTCTTTGTCTTATATGTCCCGACTCATTCCATGTGCCAGGCATTTCCTTCGGTGGTTTACCTAGCTGGGGCCACGAAGAAGCTGCGATCCGCCCATCTGGATACTGGTAGGTGGTTTGAAAAGGGCACAATATTAACATACAAATCGTTGAGGAATTCGATACCAAATGAAGTAAAGAAAGAAGACCAGGAAATATGAGAATATACCGGTATTGAATATATTGAAAGATTTATCAGTTTGCCACTTACCCTGCAGGATCGCTTTTAAGGGCCGTATGTGTCGCCATATTATCAATCTATGCTTGACATTTCACCTTTCCGCTATGTCAAATAGCCTAAATAGAAAAATATTAATCATAATGATAATAATAATGATAAACTTGAGTAATCTGATGCGTAGCACAAACAAATGAGCCAAATCCTGACACAAACGCTTTGGTAAGTGCGAACAAGCAAACGGCTAAATTAGCTCTGTTAGAGGGAATTTAGTTTTCGTTTGTTGGTATAAAGCCTCGCCTTTACAGGGCTCTGCACGCCCCTATTAGCTGTCGTCCGCCTGCTTTAGACTAAGGAACCTGGTATCCAGACACAGAAGATGCTACCGCTGGAAGTCGTACGATTATTATTCTGTGGTTTCCAGAACAAATGGTACATTCAATCACGTCACTCATTCAACATGGTTAATAATTGCAAACATTTCTCAATGCGTGACAGATCTTAATTACACCATACACCCCTCCACCCACTGTATCAGATATTTGCAAAAAATTACTCAAAGAATGGCTTCAAATATTAGATGCGTGTCAACCTGATCCTCTGTCGGGATATCAGCGGTAGTTTGTCTAACTGAACCTTTTAATCTGCATAGCAGGCGTCGGGAAAGGTCCCCGCCGTCCTTTTGCCTTGTCTCCGAACCTATAGAAATGTGAATGTGTGTTAAATACACATCAGTTGGGGGATATTGGTCGATAATATCCAGGCTAGCTCACCTTCCTTTCCTACATGACTAACACAGCTTAATATATAAATGCACTCTGTGAGCGGTCCCTAGGGCATTAAAGTCGTGCCCTGTGGCAAGGTGATGATAAAAGCACGTACTACTGTATCCCTCGGGAGTTCGCCTATGCGGTGTTAACAACGCACTTGCAACTACTAATGTTGCAACACTGTACTAATATTGCTCAACCTTTCGTATTCTTAGACAAATATCACCGCTACTAGAATGCGCTAGTAGGGACACGCTACCAGTAGTATTTAAATTATGACACACTTGTCTATACATTTCTATTCAAAAACGTATTTGTTAATTATAATCTACCTGTACAGAGACGCTTCAAAATAGAAAGATATCATCCTACACTGATCTAAAATTGGCTTTTAAGATGTCAATCATAAAACCGTGTTTCTTGCTAGGAAATGTCGGAGAATATTCTAAAGTGTTTGTCCTGAGTTCCTTTGTGAGTATAAAAATAAAGACAGCCATTCTACAGTGTTGCCATATCTGTAGTCGGTCAACATAAGAATAATTCTAATTACTGTAAAATGTGAAAAGAAACTGAAATAAATTACAAAGGATTAAGATTTAAACATATTATTGAGAACTATTGAAGAGGAAAACTAAGAGACGACATGTTTTTGCACGTCAAGGGAGCATCATCAGATCGAAATATATAAGACAAATAGCTCTACAAACTAATCTATCTTCGTAGATTATAGATTCTCGCCGCTATGGATTAGCCCTTACGGTGCCGATATATCGGCCGCGGGAGCATCTGATAAAAAATGCCGATCTATGTATATTTTCGTTTTGTTTTATTTCCATACTCACAGCGATTTAACTATTGTAACGAAGACAACGCGGGGACCATTCCTTCTCAGATTATCTCGATAAGTTTATGTTCCATGAATAACTGCATTTATAATAGGTATTCTTTGAACATGCTGCAGTCACCTGACTTCCCGTGTGCGTTATCTTCTGAAGTATATGATCTTGTCTGGAGCATATTAATATACGTGGTGATAAATGTGGCTAGCTCCTTCAGCGAAGGGGACATAAATACGGTTTTAGTGCTAAGTGAAGTGTGTGAATATTCTATTGATGGCGACGGCTTTGATTTTAATGACGAATATCCTCCTTATGCCGGAGGACTGTAAACGTATATCATTGTAGAAATTGATCGTACTCAATACCTATTTGTTAGAATTACTCTATGCTTGCGATATTTATAATCAATTAAATAAATATTAACCTTTTTAACCCGCGCAACGAATAAGGGACTCAGGCGCCACCTTGGTCTGTTTTGAGATTATGATGGAAATAGGTACCTGGTCGCATGTAGCATGAAATGGCGTGTTAAACGTGCACACAAGTGCCTCCTATGGGTAGATATTTGCAACTGAAATGCCACGTGCGTGGAAGAAGGATTCTGGTATTCAAAGATGGAGGGCGTCAGGAAGTTTGAGACCTCTCCGTCAGCTAGCAAACGTGACAATATCGGCCGTAGACTTAAATGGAACATGCAAAAGTGGAAAGATTTCAATAGAAAGATGTTGAAAGATGCTGGGGAAGGATATGAAAATCGTCATAGACGTGCAATTCCAGAAAAAATACAACCAAAATAGGTGAGTAGGAAAAGGACCTCCGTGTTTTCACCTGGGTGTCTGCAGGCCATAATTTGTTATTAATAGGTCTGAATTTTGGAATGAGACATTTGAATATATCCCTGTCAATAATGTCGAGATTACGTTGTTTTATTTAGGGAGTTGGGGCATCGTTGTCATCAGCCCCGTGTACTTGAGTGTGGGAGCTGTCTTATAATCTGCGTGTTTGTGGTGATTGCTAGTGTGTGTTCGTGTTTTCGGGGCTAGAATTTGTGGGAATGTGCTTTGGCAGGTTAGGTAGGCTATCATCCCGATATTTGTTCGGAGTAAAAATGGAAAACTACAGAAGACCAGTTTTAGGATAGACAAGGAAGGTATCTTGAATCTAGTCCTCGGTTATCCTCACAATTTTAAGTGTACTTCGTTCCAACACTCCAACGTTCTGTGTGTAGAAGTGTGAGTGAGACCCAAGTCTGTGTTTGCAGCCCACTAACGTTCTGTGTGTAGAAGTGTGAATGAGACCCAAGTCTGTGTTTGCAGCCCACTAACGTTCTGTGTGTAGACGTGTGCATGAGATCCAAGTCTGTGTTTGCAGCCCACTAACGTTCTGTGTGTAGAAGTGTGAATGAGACCCAAGTCTGTATTTGCAGCCCACTAGCGTTCTGTGTGTAGACGTGTGCATGAGATCCAAGTCTGTGTTTG
The DNA here is from genome assembly GCA_946902985.2 of Meconema thalassinum. Taxonomy (NCBI): domain Eukaryota; kingdom Metazoa; phylum Arthropoda; class Insecta; order Orthoptera; family Tettigoniidae; genus Meconema; species Meconema thalassinum. The sequence continues at coordinate 222,092 of CAMPQE020000017.1, read as the reverse complement.
CAGCCCACTAACGTTCTGTGTGTAGAAGTGTGAATGAGACCCAAGTCTGTGTTTGCAGCCCACTAGCGTTCTGTGTGTAGAAGGGTGAATGAGACCCAAGTCTGTGTTTGCAGCCCACTAACGTTCTGTGTGTAGAAGGGTGAATGAGACCCAAGTCTGTTTATGCAGCCCAGTAACGTTCTGTGTTTAGAAGTGTGAATGAGACCCAAGTCTGTGTGTGCAGCCCACTAACGTTCTGTGTGTAGAAGTGTGAATGAGACCCAAGTCTGTGTGTGCAGCCCACTAACGTTCTGTGTGTAGACGTGTGAATGAGACCCAAGCCAGGGTTTGCAGCCCACTAACGTTCTGTGTGTAGAAGTGTGAATGAGACCCAAGTCTGTGTTTGCAGCCCACTAACGTTCTGTGTGCAGAAGTGTGAATGAGACCCAAGTCTGTGTTTACAGCCAGTAACGTTCTGTGTGTAGAAGTGTGAATGAGACCCAAGTCTTAGTTTGCAGCCCACTAACGTTCTGTGTGTAGAAGTGTGAACGAGACCCAAGTCTGTGTTTGCAGCCCACTAACGTTCTGTGTGTAGAAGTGTGAACGAGACCCAAGTCTGTGTTTGCAGCCCAGTTACGTTCTGTGTATAGAAGTGTGAATGAGACCCAAGTCTGTTTTTACAGCCCAGTAACGTTCTGTGTGTAGAAGTGTGAAGTGTGAATGAGACCGAAATCTGTGTTTGCAGTCCACTAACGTTCTGTGTGTAGACGTGTGAATGAGACCCAAGTCTGTGTTTACAGCCCACTAGCGTTCTGTGTGTAGAAGTGTGAGTTAAACCCAAGTCTGTGTTTGCAGCACACTAGCGTTCTGTGTGTAGAAGTGTGAATGAGACCCTCTGCAAGATGTATCTTTTAACATCATTCGGTGTTGTCATAGTTTTCATTATCGCCACGCTTATAAGGAAGACGTCATTTGAATGTGGTAACCCGTTGAAATCCCACCTAGCTCATTATCTGATGCCCAAATGACTCACTCTTTCCAAATTATCTTTGTCAATCTTCACTCTACCTAAATCATGTCAGAAATATGATTGTGTATCTTCCCACACAGAAGACAAAAAACACTATAAGATTGTTACAATAGGTCTGGAAAAGAAAGACAATTACATTTTAGTTGTTCCACGAGACTATCCTGAGCGCCCCCTCCGCACCCCTCGGTAGCATGCTGTGCTTCTATGCCCAAACCCGGCCGAAGTCGTCGGATTTTTAAGAGCGTTAAAACTCCCTCATTACGCCCTCATTTGAGGGGAATTAAAGCCGGCGGTCTCATGTCATAGATTTATGGCATGTAAAAACCTTTCTCTAACTACAATTGTGTGAATTCAAATTTGTAGGTTAGTTTTGATTAACGTTCTGTAGTTCCAACGTTTGTAGCCTGGTGCCAGTTGCAGTGGCATCTAATTGCCAATTTTGCGGCTAGGTGTCGTTGACGGTAGCATTTGGTAGCAAAAGTAGGAACTACTTGAAATTGATCGTCCGCAGTCTTAACTTAAATTAAAACAGATAACACACACTAATAAAGCCATCAGAAATAACACCGGTTGTCAGACAGATTCTACACACACCCGTAGTACACGGGGCAACATGACCGCGTTGTCGCAGCCCCTAAACTGAGGAACCATCCAAGCAGTGTTTTGTCCGCCTCGTTCCGAAGTGGATAGCATTCGTGGCTGTCACCCTGGAGGTCAGAGTTCTTTTCCCGGCTCTGTCAAGAAATTTAATTCTGGTCTGAGTGCTGAAACGGAGTACACTCAATATCTTGAGGCAGAATTGAGAAGAGACTGGTTCAATTCCCATCCCAGTCATCCTGGACGTGGTTTTCCGTGACTTCCCTCTTCTACTCCTGGAAAATGCTAGGATGGTATCTAACTTAAGGCCACGGCCGCTTCCTACCCAATTCGTACCTCAGTAAGAGATACACATACTAGTACTAACTTCACAGTGACACAGGCTATCAGACAAATTTTACACATACCCAAATACACGTGGCTACATGACCGCAATGCCGCAAAGCCTTTAAAAGAATCAACAACAACTACAACAAAAAACAACAATGATCAGTGTGTGTGTATTAATATAGCTATTACCATCCGTTCAGTGGAGCAAGGACTCCAGTCACAAGAAATGCATGCTGTTAAGGGGAGGTTGTAAGCTGGTTTGGGTCAAAAGTGGAATTTTAGATTTTATGTTATTTTGATAGCCTGAAGTCCAATTTATAATATGCCACGCTCCCTTCTCCTTCCTCTTTATCCGTCTCCTCCAAATCCTCCTTCCCCGGCTTGTTCTTCCCGTTCTCCTTCTACTCCTCCTTCGTCTACAACTCCTTCTTCTCTTCTTCTTCTCCTCCTGCTCCTCGATCTCCTCTTCATCCTACTTTTCTTTCTCCAAAGAAGTTAGGAAGTAAAAAAGAAACCAGAAGAGGGACAACCCAGATGATCCTGAATATGGGCCTGGTGCACATTAAGGAAACACTTATCTTTAAGAGTATTTTTCTTCACTTTTGTTTTTTCGAGACAAATGTTCCTTTTTCTCAGGAAGTATTAACAATAGCGCTCTGAATTTCTTTTCAGTAATTCAATATAATCAACAAAAGGGTTGTATGTTTTCCTGTGATTTTATCACAAATAGAAAAAATAACATTTGATGTTTTCGTAGAGAAAAATAATTAAAAATGTAACCTTGATAAAATAAAAATATTAGTTAGAAACACACACCGTTTAAAGATAAAATATCTGTAAGGTTTTGTTTCAATAGGTTAAATACTTAATGAGAAAGAGGAGCATGAAGTTAACAAATTTAACATGGCGGCGATAGGGCTTACAACCTCCCCGAGTGGGCTCCGAGACAACAAAACCTCTTACGGGGTCCTTCTTCCTATTTTATGCCTAGATCTATGTTCAGTTCTCACTGAAGCACCGCACAAGTAAACTTCAATGTTTATATGATATTAGGGATCACTCATATAAAATTTGGACGAAATACACTCGCTTTCAAACAACAAAGACATACTTTACACAAAACTACAAAAAAGGCGCGGAGTCCCTTATTCGTTGCGCGGGTTCATTTCTTTCACAAAAGATACTATTTAGATTGTGTAGGCTGTCAAATTTATATTAAGATTTCCAATTATTTTCTTTCTCACAGGATTATTTTTACAGATTATATTTATACTCAAATGAAGGCAATTATAATTATTTAGCTTCAAGTTTCTAAATAGTTCGTTTACCTGCTTGGGAAAAAAATACCAACACACTATCTTAAAATACAGGTGGGAGATAATTTGTAACACTTGTAATATCAGTAAGCTTGGATTGGTAATTTTAGCATATTCAATTGTTAATTGCTTGACATCAAAAGGGATAAGATGTCTCTCATCAAATCTGCTACACAGGTATGGGTAATGGTGTATCTTCAAATGTCGCAACAAATTTGGTTTGGCATATTCTACATTGTCTTCTCACGACTATGGGTTAACATGTGTCTATTCAAATAATTTTTCCGACTAAATCTGGATCCGCATGTGTTACACGAGAAGGGCTTTTCTCCAGTATGAGTTAACATATGTCCCTTTAAACCTTGCTTGATGGCAAATTTGGCTCCGCATGTGATACACGAGAAGGCCTTCTCACCAGTATGGGTTAACATGTGTTTCTTCAAACTGCCATTCTGGATAAATTTCGCTTCGCATGTTCTACACGAGTAACGCTTCTCCCCAGTATGGATTAACATGTGTGTCTTCATACGGCTTTTCAGACCAAATTTGGCTTCGCAAGTGCTACACGAGTACGGCTTCTTCCTAGTATGGGTCACCATGTGAACCCTCAAAGTACTGGTCCGACTAAATTTGGCTTCGCATGTGCTACACGAGAAGGGCTTCTCCCCTCTATGGGTTAACATGTGGCTATGCAAAAATATTTTCTTCACAAAACTGGCTCCACATGTGTTACAAGAGTATGGCTTCTCCCCACTATGGGTTATCATGTGTCTATACAAATAATCTTTCCGAATAAATCTGGCTTCGCATGTGTTACACGAGTAGGGCTTCTCCCCAGTATGAGATAACATGTGTCTCTTCATATTAGCTTTATGAGTAAATTCGATTTCGCATGTGCTACACGAGAAAGGCTTCTCACCAGTATGGCTCATCATGTGAGCTTTCAAGTTGCCGCTCTGTCTAAATTTGGTTTCACATGTGCTACACGAGAAGGGCTTCTCCCCACTATGGGTTATCATGTGCCAATTCAAAAAATCTTTCCGACTAAATCTGGCTTCGCATGTTCTACATGAGTATTGCTTCTTCCCAGTATGGGTTAACAGATTGGTCGTAAAGTTTTGTTGATTTGTAATATTTCTTTCAGATACAGCGCTGGTATTCTGTCCTCTAGTATTACATAATGCATACATCCTCCTTACTGCAGGATCCGAAGTATCAGAACAACCCAGCCTGAAATCATTGGCATTAATACAATGCAGTGCGCTCATAATTATGTTGAATTATCTGAGAATACTTTCAAAATCCAGAGATCTAACTTATGAAATGATAACTGGACCAACATTCATTAATATCACAACCAGGAATTTTGTCCTTATCTAATACCTTGAACTGATCTCAGTTTTAATATTCAATGCTATGTTTTTAATACAGTCTGAATATTTTCAAATACTTATATACTATGCGATGCTGGCATTTGGATTAAGGTGGGAATTTTGGACATGCAAATCACGTCATTTCGAAACCATATAGGCTAATACATCGCGGATGAATGGTTATTTAGAGCTACATAAATTATGTGGAGTTGAGTGATTAGCTTTAGATCCAAGAAAAATATCAAATACTATATATAACGGTGGCTTATTATAATCTACAGAAAGTGGTAACTCGGTTAACATTAACCACTCCATATATCGAACATTTATCCAACTCTTGGCTCACCACAATGTGACTCCCGTCGGACCTCGTACTGTAGCTGGGAACATAAAATAAGCAATTTTCCACCCAACGACCTCCTATTTAGACGTCAACAAATTCACACTTTGTACACTGTTATTATAAATTAATAATCGATGTTACATTCTATGTTTCAAAATATCTGACACAAGTATCTCAGAGGTTTGTCAAACCTGGCACAATATACTAAAAGTGATGAAATAGAGTATGAGATTTGACTTCTAGCACAAATCTATGCATTTGCTTAAATAAATCCGTATACGCGTGTGCAAAAGTGGCTGAGCTTTCGCACGGGCGGCTTATTTATTGATCGACGTCACTCATTCTTGAGATTACCATTCTATCTCCGCAGAACCTACACACCCTACATCCGAAGGAATTCGTTCAAAATAAACTATTCATGGTTATCCCCTAGAGTTCTTGTCTTCGACCCGTCCTTCCATAACAACTGCAAGGTTTCAATTCCAGTTGCCTTAGTATCTGCCATACCAAGCTATCTCTTTTATTCATAACCACTCATCAGACTCATTTACCCTCCACCACTCGTCCTAATACCCTTCATTAAGTACTATATTTAATCTTTTAATAATCACTATTTTCCTACAACACCACAATCAAATATTTCTATTTTTATATATTCTGCAGCAAAAACAATCCAAGTTTCGCATCCATATAGCGCCAAACTCCAGGCAATGGCTTCAAAAATGACTTTTTAATACCTAGATCTATATTTTATTTAAACAGATGTCAACCCAACCTTTATATCTTATTTGCTTTGTCCTTTCTGCAACCAAGTCGGAGTCACCAACGTATCTTAGTGTTTCAACAGACAATCGATTTCAATATTTTTATTTTAAATCTTCCTGCTGCATTCCGCTTATTCTGTTTCAAATACAATGATTTTATTATGAAATCTTTCCTCAACACCTCGTACACACCGTTTAGAGACATGATCAAATCATTCCTCAACACCTCGTACACACCGTTTAGGAACATGATCAAATCTTTCCTCAACACCTCGTACACACCGTTTAGAAACATTATCAAAACCTCTGGCGATGAGGCTAAGATGACATTGTCGATAGTAAGTCACTGAGTCGAAATTAGTTGATCTTCGTCCTCAATTCTACTTTAAATTTCTTTGGTATTTCCTTCGTTACTTGCCGTTGTATAGATTGCAAAGTACGAATGATAAAATACACCTTCCCTAATATCATTCTAAATACCAGTTTCTCTCTCATGTCTATCGATTCTAATAAATACCAGCTGGTTGTAAACACACTCCGAATCTTGAATTGTATTCCGAAACTTTTCAAACTGTCAAACAATATCTCCAATCAACATTATACACAGCTTTATTTTTACCAAGAACAGTCTAATACTTAATACACCTACCCTTGTTCCTCAGATTCTTGTTCACTGAACTTGTCTTTACCTAACTCGGCTGTCATCCAATCCATCTGTTTCATCATCGTCATCAGCTTCTAAAGGCTAAAAGCCTTGTCGTTGCAGCCTTTTCTTACAGTCTTCAGCAGTCCTCTTCACATTGGCATACGAGTCACATTCCATCTCCTTGGCAATGTTCTTGAGATACGATTGTCTTGGTCGTCCCCTTGTTTTTTTTCCCCAAAGTTTTTCCTTAAAAAAAATACCTGGATGAGAGTGTCATGTCTAAGTATGTGTCCCATGGATTGTGCATTCCTTTACTTGATGGTGTTCAACAGGCATCGATTCTCCTGACTTTGGTTCAGAACAAGATCATTTGTCTTTCTTTCCATCCAGCTTGTTCGGGTCATTCGTCTCCAAAACCACATTTCAGCTGCCTAAAGTTTTGATTCTTCTCCTTTCCCAAGTGTCCATGTTTCACAGCCATAGGTCAAAATATTCCAAACAAAGGTCATGAGAGATGACTTCCTGATCTTCAAGTTGAGGTGGACATTGAGCAGCAAATTCTTCTTATTTTGAAAGGCTTTCTTCGCCAACGCTATTCTTTTCTTAATTTCTGAGATGCATCTGTTGTCATAATTAATCACACTTCCCAAATAGCAAAATTCCATTACTTGTTCAATGGCACTATCATTTAACATTATATTAGCTTAAATTGGTTGTTTCTTTCTAACAACTACCATTAATTATGTCTTCCGAGAATTAAATCTTAGCCCGAATTTTCCTAAGGATTTCTGAAAAACTTTTAACATGCAGAGTTTGCTAAAATTGCAATATCATCTGCAAAGCGAATGCTATGTTCCTGTAATCCATTACATCTTAATCGTTTTGTTTTCTCTTTTAATGTATTTACTGCAACTTCTATATAGATATTAAAAAGAAATGGTGATAGAGTACAACCCTGCCTTACACCTCTTCTTATTTCTGCTTCTCTTTCATTGCCATCAACTGTTATTTCGGTAGTTTGCTTTTTATATAAGTTCAGAATAAGGCGCCTGTCTTTCCAGTCAATCCCGACTTTGGCAAATATAAGAAATAAGATTTTCCAATTGACATTATCAAATGCCTTTTCTATATCAATGAATACTATATAGGTCTTTTGATTAACTTCCAGTCTTCTTTCTAAAATCTGACGTAATGCAAGGATAGCCTCCCTAGTCCCTTTCCTTGATCTAAATCCATACTGATCACTATCCAGATGTTGTTCAATTTTCTTGCTTGATGATCAATACAATCTTTGATGCATGTGAAAGAATGGCTAAAGTTCTATAATTAGAACATTCAAAAGCATTTCCTTTCTTGGGTAGTGTGATTGTTCAAATTTTAATAAAATCAGGAGGAACGAATCCGTCCTCTTAGCATTTAGTGATGATTTGAAAAAGGTATTATTTAATGCTTACATCACAACATTTTAAGAGCTGTGCAGGAATGTTATCTACACCAGTTGCTTTATTTCCATTCAGTTTAGTGAGTGCTGCATAAAACTCTGCTTTAGTTATAGTTGGACCTTTATCATCTTCTTCAATTAGTTCTTCATCTTCTATATAAATACTATTGTCAGTAATATCTGGTCCATCATACAAATCTTCAAGGTATTCCTTCCATCGCTCACATAGGGTAAACTACATAGTGATTGGCCACTTAAGGTTTGTTTGATATTGCACACAATGAAAGTAAACGAGATATATAGTTTAATTTTTTTATTGAGTATTATTAACATCTATGTAGTGTCTGCTAACGTGCAGTGCAATTTCAGCTTGATCAGATAATAATATAATTCCCAAATTTCAATAAGTTTAGAAAGATGCCAAAAGTTACAGTTATTGGCCACTTTTGACAGTTATTGGCCGGTATAATTTCAGTGATTGGCCACTTATTCCTAAATTAAGGCAATTAGACTAATTGCCACATTTCCGAACTGATTGAATTACAGAAGTATTTCCTTCTACGTACTGATGCAAAAAAATAATCCTTTCCGTCCATAGTGTTGATATCACTCGCCTTTAAAATAGGTGGTCTAAATTAGTTGATGTTTCGTGCTGTAGTCATCAAATACGATTCCATTTGTATTTAGTTAATTTACACAGTTCATAGAGTTCATCATCTGATGACACTTCGCAGTTAAGGGAACTGTCTGAATCGTCCTCTTTGTTGCAATCGTGACGAAGAAAATCCTCTTCATCTCTTTCAGGAATGTGAATCTGGTCGTATTTTGGTATGCACTTTCTGTGGTACGTTTTGCGACAATAATCGCAAACAACACTGTCGTGAAGAACTATTCTTCGCTTGCAGATGCAACATTTGACACATGCTTTCATTGGAGTGCTTTGTAAAAGAGTCTTCTCTTTGCGTAGTCGTAATTTAAATGTGTCGGTGAATTGCCTTGGTGTGGAGAAACTTTACCTGAGGTTTCGTTTGTTTCAAACACGGAAGACCCTGATGGAAGGTTATTTGACTTCTCTGTGTATTTACCTCTAAAGACTGCCCTTCTGTAGATGAATATTCCTTCCCTATTGCTGGTTCGCTACGTCTTGATGCTTCAGCTGTAGGTCTACGTGATTTCTTTGCTTTGCTGGGCATGCAGTTCTTCTCTTCCCGTTTTCGTTTCCTTTCTTCTTCATCTTGTTGGGCTTTCATTTTTGCCTCTTGTTTGTTTTTATACATGAGTTTGTATTTTTGGGATGTAATTGCAAATGGAAATCTCTCAGACACGCGCTTGCCTTTCCTTTTAGGGGTTTCAGGCCAAACTAAAAATTCACCCATGTGATCATTTTTAGCCACTCTTACGAGAGATGATTTATTGGATTCTTGTGAAACACTTCCCTGGATAGAATTGTTGGAGATGTTGGGGTTACCTTCTAAATGATATTCATCATTTTCGTGTGAGGTGGTGCTACTCGAAGTTGTAGGTAGATTAACTGCTATGTTTGCAGGAATTTCCTCTGATGTCTGGGAATTAGCTTGTACTGATTCAGACCTACCATCCGAATCCCCATTTTTGGTTTGAAACTTTCTCCATATACGGAAAAGAATGATGAACTCCTAATTATTTGTCTCCTGACTCATAATATCCTGAATTGTTTCAAACTCTTTAATCTTTTCTGCTCCAACAACTTCACTGAATTATTTGTAACGTATAGATGGGGTATCTAGTTGTAAAGAAGGCAGTAGGCCTATTGCTTCTCTCTCACTTCTTGATGACCGTAGGCATTTGGTATAATCCACAGTGTCGGGGTCAAAAGGGTACAACCCACATACACGAAATCCATGGTGGCGCAGCGGTCAGGCTGTTGGCCTCTCACCACGGCAGACCGGGTTCGATTCCCGGTCAATGCATGAGAAATTTTCAAAGTGAAATGCCACGTCCTGTGGTTCGGAATCCCATTTAAAACGGAGGTCCCGTGGCTTATGATCTCGCGATTAATGGTCACGTAAAATTACAATCTTCTTTCCTTCTTCATTTGACTGAACTGTAGAGGGACCAAATGTATCTTTATGGCCTGGATTTTAGGTAGATTTCATTAGAAAGCTAACTATTGCAATGGGTCCCATGTTTCGACTTCCGGAAAATTTCGACATATCTTCGCGTTTCACATCCCCTACACCCCAAAACCACCTTCAGTTCAAAAGTTTATATATAATTTATGTATATATATATATATGTATATATATATATATATGTATATCAGTTTCTTGTGGACACGATAACTGCCGTAATTTTGCACCAATCACTTTGATTTTTTTACATAATATGTATCCCTATAAAATCTCGGTCGAGTTCGTTAATGGGCAAAATCAGTCGAAGGGGGTGAAATTGGGGGGCTTTTTTCGAAAAATTGAAATTTCGCTATAACTCTCTTAATACGTGAAATATCAAATCCATTCAAAGTTCATAATATGTGTCGGATAAGTGCCAACAATTTATGTCAAATAAGTTTTTTGATAGCACCAACCATTGACCAAAGGGGTGGAAAAAAGTGGGTTTTTCGGGAAACATTAATCATATCTCTCTTAATAGGCACAATATCAAAACCGTACAAAATGGACAATATTCCCCTAATAATTACCTAAAACTTTTGTCTGAAAGAATTTTTGATATGACCCACCATTACGCCAAGGGATGCGAAAAATGATTTCGGAATTATAAGAAAATGCCAAGAGCTATCAGAGGTTGCCATGGCAACACTACTAAATTGATGAGGGATGAGCCGTTGCCATGACAACGCACTTGCACGAGATCAGATTCAGTATTTCCATCTGACTAAGCCGGCCCCGTGGTGTTGGGGTAGCGCGCCTGCCTCTCACCCGGAGGCCCCGGGTTCGATCCCCGGCTCCGTCAGGGATTTTAAAACTGACGTGAGGGTTGGAACGGGGTGCACTCAGCCTCGTGAGGACAATTGAGTAGCTGTCTGACAGTGAGACAGCACCCCGATCACGAATACCAATATTAACGGCCGAGGGGACCCGACGCGCTGATCACGCGTCACCCCAATATCTGCAGGCCAAATGGCTGGGCAGCGGTCGCTTGGTCGGCCTTAGCCCGTCATGGGCTGGATGGTGCCAGGGGTTGACTTTGACATCTGACTAAGTGGGAAGCGGCTTCGGTGACGTAACTGGTAACATGCAGAATGTCTATGCCCTAGATCGCGGTTTCAAAGCCGGCCGAAGTCGTCGGATTTTCTAAGAGAGCTAAAATCCCTCAGTATGCTTTTCTTTGGAGGGGAAGTTCCAACGTTCGTTGCGAGTTGCTGGTTGGGGTGGCATCTAGTAGCCAAGTTCACAGCTAGGTGTCGTTGACGGTAGTACCTGGTAGCAACATTAGGAACTACTGCTTGAAATTGACCGTCTGCAGTCCTTACCTGAATAAAGACTACTACAGCCATTACAATTCACACCGTTTATCAGACAGATTCTACAATCACCCAAAGTACACGGGGTTAGATGACCGCGTTGTCCTAGCCCCTAAACTGAGGAACCAACCAGAGGTAGATTTCATTAGAAAGCTAACTATTGCAATGGGTACCATGTTTCGACTTCCGGAAAATTTCGACATATCTTCGCGTTTCACATCCCCCAGACCCCAAAACCACCGTCAGTTCAAAAGTTTATCTATAATTTATGTATGTATATGTGTATATATATATATGCATATCAGTTTCTTGTGGACACGATAACTGCCGTAATTTTGCACCAATCACTTTGAATATTTTACCGAATATGTATACCTATAAAATCTCGGTCGAGTTCGTTACTGGGCTAAATCGGTCGAAGGGGGTGAAAATGGGGGGCTTTTTTTCGAAAAAGTGAAATATTGCTATAACTCTCTTAATATGTGAAATATCGAATCCGTTCAACGTTCATACTATGTGTCGGATAAAGCCCAAACATTTATGTTAGAAGAGTTCTTTTTATAGCACCAACCATTGACCAAAGGGGCGGGAAAAAATTGGTTTTTCGGGAAACATTAATCATATCTCTCTTAATAGGCACTATATCAAAACCGTACAAAATGGATAATATTCCCCTAATAATTACCTAAAATTTTGTCTGAAAGAATTTTTGATATGACCCACCATTATGCCAAGGGATGAGAAAAATGATTTCGGAATTATAAGAAAATGCCAAGAGCTATCAGTGGTTGCCATGGCAATACTACTAAATTGATGAGGGATGAACCATCAGACGTTGCCATGACAACGCACTTGCACGAGATCAGATTCAGTATTTCCATCTGACTAAGTGGGAAGCGGCTTCGGTGACGTAACTGGTAGCAAGCATGCTGAATGTCTATGCCCAAGGTCGCGAGTTCAAAGCCGGCCGAAGTCGTCGGATTTTCTAAGAGCGCTAAAAATCCCTCAGTATGCTTTCCTTTGGAGGGGAAGTACCAACGTTCGTTGCGAGTTGCTGGCTGCGGTGGCATCTAGTAGCCACGTTCACAGGTAGGTGTCGTTGACGGTAGTACCTGGTAGCAACATTAGGAACTACTGCTTGAAATTGACCGTCTGCAGTCCTTACCTGAATTACAGACTAATACAGCCATCCCTAAGTACACGGGGTTACATGACCACGTTGTCGCAGCCCCTAAACTGAGGAACCAACCAAAATCTCTGCGGGAGATATAATTTTGCGTGAAGAAGTAACAGACCGTTACATAGTTACACATCAGTGTCGAAACCTTGCATAAGGACAGTGTGACCACAAGTATGAAAATGGACCACAAATGACAAGAAGGTTACCGTTCCCATAAGACAATAAAATGTTTAAAATAAGCATAAACTGACGAAAAACAAAGTTAATTAAGCTCCAATTATAAAATACCTTCCCGCAATAAATGAGGTCTGATCCTTCTACGAAAACCTGCATATTCTGCCTATTTTCGCCTATCCCCAAGTTTGTCCGGTGAAATCTACCTCCGCCTTCCGGCGTGCCGAGAGGACTTTTTTATTCTGAACTGGAGACCAGATCTCGGTACACCAAATATTGTAGCCACAGCACGTACAGAAGCATTATTTGACTGAACGTAAGCCAGTGCTCTCTCCATTGCCTGTGCACTATGAGCCTTCTTGGGGGCCTTGGGCATGATGGATAGGCCCTATTTAAATGTCTGCACCTGTGTTAACAGTTGGACACAGTTATTAGCCAATACAAATGACAGTGATTGGCCACCTGGCCAATAACTATTTTTCCACAATTATTCACACACAGTTATTGGCCACACCAAAACGGCGCGTAATATTGTGATTGATGGCATTTCAATTAGGCTAAACATCATTCCATGCCTTAAACTTCATCTACGTACAATATAACTATTTCAGAACAATTCATTCTCCTATGAGATGGCTGAACAAATTGCTCAATCCTTAACAAATATGTAAGACATACCTTAAAATTAGGAGGGAGGTTCACATCAACAAACACAATACGCCATTACTCAACAGTCACGCTCCTGGTGACAAGGAAAGTAAGCTGGTATCAACAAGGAAGGTACACAGCTGCTATCTAGTGGCATCAGCTATAGTCAGGCCGTAACCAAAGAGTACAAGAGGCAAAAAGATCACAAGATGGCCAATCACTATAGGGTGGCTAATCACTGTATGGTTTACCCTACCTTTTCATTTTCAAACAATAGCTTCCCTTTGGAATCCTTACCTATGTTGCATGTGATGCATAGTTGATAGCTCAAAGATTTCACTTTGAAATAAGCTTTGTCGGGTTTCCCATTCTTCAGGTCATCCTCAATACCCACGCATACCTGCTTCATCCAATTTTCTTCCTCCTCGCGACATTTCCTTGTTATTTGATTCTTTAGAGACTAATACGCTTGAGTGTCTATATTTCTAAATTTGTTACTTTATTCAATAAGCTCTAGGATTTCCTGGGTCATCCATTTCTTTTTCGGTTCCAATTTCCCTTTGCCTAGTACCTCCGTTGCAGCTGATTCTAAGCCATTTCTTATATCATCCCATCCTAAAGTCTCATCCTTAACCAATTATCTAACATCTTTAAATTCTTGTACTACATTAGAATCCTGAAGCTTATTTAAACACCATCTTTTTGTCCAAATGATTCATTCCTCTTGAACCTTATATCACATTTAGCTGCAACTAGGATGTGATCACTGTCAATTTCCGCCCCAGGGTAAATATGGTTGGCTTTCACTTAGTTACTATATCTTTGTTTAACTATGAAGTAGTAAATTTGCAACCTTCTTCTATCCTCAGGTGCTATCCAGGTGTAACGTCTTCTCTTGGGAACTTCGAAACAGGTATAAGTTATTACCATCTCATGTTGCTCACAGAATTCGAGTAATATTTCTCCTCTCACTTTGACATCACCCATGCCAAACTTTCTAGCATATTTAACATTATTTTGATAGCCAACGGAAGCATTAAAATGACCCATTAAAATAATGTTTGAATTCTCCTTTACTATGTCAAACAATTCTTCTATTTGATCATACATTTCTTCAATTTCTTCATCATCAGCATTTGTTTATCTTTCTAATAAAAACTTGGAAGCGTTAGTCATCACAATCATTGTCGGAGAACCTTCCAATCTGTCATCTCCTGCTTTCTTCAGTATAGAGACAATGACGTACTGTTCGATAACCCTTCACATACCTGTCAAAGATCCAAAGTATTAATAGGCGAAATAAACTGAACAGATCTTCAGCCCCTATGCATCGTAGCAACTCAGTTCGTACATAACCGATGTCAGGTGGTCCCTAACTACGTGGCGGCCAACCAATTCTGATTGAAATATTAAATCTTCTCTTTAATGCTCAGCGGTTTCCCCTCCTCTTTCACTTCTCTGCTCTTGATATTCTTAGCCCTATACAAACGCTCTATGTGATCATTCTATGAGTATACCTCCTATTCTATATCTATTAAAGGTTTTCACCTCAGTCACTAACATTAGAGCACTAAAGCCATCTTTACCCGAAATAATTCTCAATCTTTCGATAAGCTGTATGAACAATTCCTACTTAAAAACAATGATGTACATTTGGATAATTCTGTAGCTTTATTTAAGGAGAATGTACATCTTGGTCATTTAGCACCGAGTAGTTTGGTTGCATTTTTAATGTTTGAATATTTCTGATAACATGTGTATTCTGATGTCTGTATTAAATTGTGTATTTGGAATCAAGTCTAGGATTGGGAAGGAGGCGGGTGTGGCCTGAAGTAAAAAACAATCCCCGTGTTTGCCTGGAGTAAAAGTAGTAAATCTAAAATGAACAGTTCGAGGATGCCTGGTGAGGAAATCGAGGCCACCTCTTCTCAATTTGGCCTCATGAGGCTGAATGTACCCAGTCCCAGTCCTCAGACCAGAATTAAAATCCTTGGCTGGGCCAACAACCAAATCCAAACCTCCGGGTCGACAGCCAACTACTCTATCCACAACAGCTTGAGATAGTCATTCTCATATTTCTTCGAACCATTTTCTTTAGCTTTATTGTACTTCATCATTTCCTCAATTCTCAGACCTCTGTATTCTGCTTTCTCTATTTCATGTCATTCACTCTTGTTCATCCATCTTTCATTCATATTGTAGTATATTCTGAGCGAACCAAAATCTGTACCTTCTACTCGTCCTGTATCTTCCTTCCTCTCTGACACTGTACTCATCTACAGATTTCTCTTTCAAAGATTCGAGTTCCTTGCATTGGAGTTCTCATCTACTTCATAACAACCAGATTGTAGGTAGAATTTGTGTTGCCCCCAGAGTTCGTTTTGTAATCCCAATTCAGATTTCGGAAACACTTCTTGACCACAATAAAATCAGTTTATAAACGTCCTATACCTCCTGGTCTCATTCCAGTGTTTATAGTTCTGTTGAGTTTGTTTGAAACGTGTTAGCTATGCCTTATTAGTTATCGGTGCAGAATTCTACCAGCCTGCTCATCGTTCATATATGTCATGCATTCTAAATTTCGCCGCTATCTTTTCTTCTCTTCCGCTTCTTAACACGGCATTTCAATCTTACATTCCAACATTTACAATCTGTAGCATTAAACCTTCTGTATTTGTTAGTAGAATTTTATAACTTCTTTATTATCTGTTTGATTGGTAGCCTGCTAGACTTATACTGCTCTAATGCACTTAGTTTTCGTTCTAATTTAAACTACAATAAACCTATAATGCTCACAATGTTCTACCCACTGGCCAAGTTCCCCAGGCAATATGAGACTTAATCTCCATAACCGTTATTTGATTTAGAGCTAAATATCTTCTAGTCTCCTGGCCAGAAGTCCCATTCTTCCTGCCTGCATACGTCACTAATCCAACACAAATCCAACTTCAACCTATCTATTTCCAATTTCATGTTCCTAAACCTTCCTCTGGATAACCACACTTCTAATATCCATGTTTCAACCAGTAGAATGCCAGACATCCCATTTGTCACCTTTGTGATGTTAACCCCTTTCGAGTAGCCCTCGGCTGGAGATCAGAAACCGTTAGTTTGAGTACAGACACCAACTCGTACCTACCCACGATTAAGGCTGCTGCAATGTCAGCCGAAACGTCGGGAAATAATAACCGATATGCGACGCGGCTCAATCCTGGAAGCCAAGATGATAAACTAGACATCGGCCGCGAAAGTCTACGATCTAAATATATACGCCACTACGGGGAGGAATCTCACCCCTACAGCAGAAAATTGGACATTCTACGCCAGACGCGGTCGCGCTTGCTGAGCTTACTTGCCTTTTTGAAACGCTGCAGAGACAACGACATTTCACCTAAGTTTATCAAGGTAAAACATCATATTTCTTCACCTGCAGCGAGGAGAAACTTACTCCGAACTGAAAGTGCCCTATTACGTGAACGAGTCCGGAACTGCCGTCGTGAACTAGATATGGTGACGCGAGAACTATATGACATACAGTTCAAGCTAATGCTACGACTGTCTCCTGACGATTGGTCGATGTTGGATAACATACCCGCAAGGCAGGCAGATTCCATATTACAGAAAACAAAAGAAATTTGACTTGCTGCAACAAAGGCAGAAACCACCTTCAACGTATGCACTAGATAGGAAGCGCATAGTGATCAAATTGTCATCCCTGCCACTGAACGAGCCAAGTAAGGACCTATTAGCCAAAGGACTTAATTACGCAATCACGCCGAGACGCCCTTATACGGAAGATCTAACCTGCGAAGTAGAAGCTTCTATCCGTCATCTACCAGCCTTAGAAGCACAAGAACTTAGAGCAGAAGCCTCTCAGATCATCAAAAATGCCAGGCCTGTTTCAATCAACATCAACAGGGAAGAACGTCAGGACCTTAAAGAGCTACGAAGCAATGAAAGCATTACGATTTTGCCAGCAGACAAAGAGAATGCTACGGTTGCATTCGACACCCAAGACTACGTGGATAAAGTTCACAGCCTCCTTTCCGACACAGCTTATAAGGCGATCCCGAAGAACCCCATAAGGAAGATAGAACTAACGACGACGCGGCTAATTAAGGAGTCATATATTCCCGAAGAGAGGCAGAAATCACCATTACTTTGCTACTCAAGAACTCCCACGTTATACGGCCTACCTAAAATACACAAGCCCGATGTGCCTCCGAGGCCTATAGTTAGCGCCATAGCGTCTCCAACTCACGCTCTGGCTAAATATTTCAACCAGGTACTGCAGCCATTATTCCCTACGCCAGCCTCTCACGTGAAAAACTCGCAGCACTTAACAGATATCATAGCGAGAATAAACCTGAGTAACGGTGATCTACTGGCAAGCCTCGATGTGGAGTCCCTATTTACCAGGGTTCCTGTACCTGACGCCACACAGTTAATCAGGGAAAAACTTACAGCCTCAGGAGGTCCAACGGACTTAGTGGATTTAGCTGAACACTGCGTTAACTCCACAGTCTTCATGGTTAACTTCGAAGAAGAAGCGATAAAGGAGAGCCCATTGAAGCCTAAGTGTTGGTTCAGATACGTAGACAACGTCCTTTTGATATGAGAACATAGACGCACCACAATACAGAACTTTCTGGACTTAACGTGCTCCAGACATCCGAGCATGAACTACACAATGTAAGTAGAAGAAAATAATCAGCTGGCTTTCTTACACGTTCTGCTCTCTAAACGAACAGATAACACACTCGGACACAGGGTCTATAGGAAAGATACTCACACAGATCGGTACCTACATGCTAACTCAAGTCATCCTCCATCGCAGAAAGAAATGGTAGCTAGAAAACGCCTCACCAGAGCCAACCACATTTGCGATAAGGATAGCGTTAATGAAGAGAAGAAACATGTTTGGAACACTCTCCTAGCTAATGGCTACAGCAAAGGACAAATAAATAGGGCCACACGAAAGGCAGAACAAAGCCGAAGAACTGGCAAAAAGAACGAAGATAGGCCCTACCATAAAGCCTTTCTGCCGTACGTAGAGGGGTTGACAGATAGAATCGCCAGGCTGCTTAAGAAACACGATGTGACAACTTTGATGCATCCTATAAACAAGCTGACCAAGTGGTGCGTAAATCAAACGAGATAAAGCTGCCAAACCAGGACGCAGGAGTTAACAAAGTGCCTTGCTCCCGTGGACAGGTTTACATAGGGCAAACAAAACGACGCGTTTCCATTAGGATTTCAGAGCACATTCGAGACACGAAACAGATAAACTACAGATCTGCAATAGCTGAACATGCTGACGTCACGAGACAAGCCATCGAATTTGATAAGGCCGAAACTGTTGCTATAATTCCCGGATATTAAAAAAACAGGTTAATTAGAGAGGCAATAGAGGTCGTGAACCATCCCAATAATTTCAATCGCGAAGATGGTTTCAAACTTAGCAACATTTGGAAAGTTCTCCTAGCGCGCGACTGCCAGGGGCGGGGACCAATCAGTGAGCAGCGTGACGTCAATGCAGGGCAAGCAAGCACATCTGACTGGCAATAACCGTTAGTTTGAGTACGGACACCAACTCGTACCTACCCAAGATTAAGGCTGCTGCAATGTCAGCCGAAACGTCGGGAAATAATTACCGATATGCCACGCGGCTCAATCCTGTAAGCCAAGATGATAAACCATATAACATTACATGAAGTATCTGCAAAGCTTCTGTATGAAACATTAAGATACTCTCAGTCTTCCCAATAATTTAGTCAAAATTATTATATCATATGGTGGCAAATCCACAATTTTGTCTTACTTCCGTCCCCTAAAGCCTTAAATCTATCAGTTTCCCTCAACACCTGACAGAGCACGCTGGACAAATGGCCTGTGGGTGGACGACATACATAGGTGGTTCTAACGGGAGGAGGTTCTCGTGAGAAGAAGCTCCGAAAGGTCTCAAGAGATGCCGAGAGAATCTCAAGATAGTCCCTAAAGCTAATGCTAGGTCTTGTAAGGTCTAGAATTTCAAATCCACCTGGAGATGCCGACACTATCCCTCCAAATATGTAAGGACGCCACTCAGCAAAGTTCAGTGATGTGTGTACGACGGTACAGTCAACAAAGTGAGCTAATGCGAATCAGTCGAGTGTGACACAGCGGATAAGTAGACTGTAACCAAAACCTTTGGTTACATAACCCACCCTTGGGTTTCTGTAAGTATGTATTAGCGCCATGGTGTGTGATGTGGGTAAATGAGGTTACCTACCATGGCCACCTATTGCTGGAGCACCACAGAGAGTCTAGTGTTTTGTAGTGGTCCAGCAGTGGGTGACAGGTGGCTTTGTTACTATGGTGATGTCATGTCTTATTCAAAATTAAGTTATGTTCTGAGGTGTGGCAATTTTATGTTTTGGATCAATAGATTTTATGTCTAGAGGTATGCTGATGTAGAAAGAGACGTTTAAGAAAACGTAAGAAGAAAAGAAAGGAGCAGAAGGATATTAAATATTGTGAGGGGCCCTTTCTTCATGAAAGTTGTTGTGGACACTGCACAAGAGATGCAGGTAATGGAAGCTTGCTTACATGTTCACAAACAAGTAATGATAGTATCGATTGCCAGAGAACAACCAGAAAAAAAGAATTTGTAAGTGGAGAATATTTTTTATTTTTATATGTTTGTGATTTAAACCTTTGTTCAGGGTATTTGCATTTGAACTGTCATCGTGTTATGTATCTAGTTTAGTTATTAATAAATAAGTGTATATTAGTACATCGCCCCGCTACCCCGAGCTTGGATATCATATTTATTACAAACGAGAGAGCGGGGTTCCGTGGCTCTAGTGCTCAATCATTGTGCGACACAGCGGCAAGTAGTTGCGTACTACCAGCTCTGCACGTTTTCACCGGAGACAGCTACCGCTCTGTGGCGGTCTCCCGGACTCCTCCCTAAGCTAACCTGCGCGTTACCAGCTCTGCAAGTTTTCACCGGAGCCAACTACCGCTCTGTGGCGGTCTCCTGGACTCCTCCCTAAGCTAACCTGCGCATTACCAGCTCTGCAAGTTTTCACCGGAGCCAGCTACTGCTCTGTGGCGGTCTCCCGGACTCCTCCCTAAGCTAACCTGCTCGTTACCAGCTCCGCAAGTTTTCACCGGAGCCAGCTACCGCTCTGTGGCGGTCTCCCGGATTCCTCCCTAAGCTAACCTGCGCATTACCAGCTCGGCAAGTTTTCACCGGAGCCAGCTACCGCTCTGTTGCGGTCTCCAGAACTCCTCCCAAAGCTAACCTGCGCGTTACCAGCTCTGCAAGTTTTCACCGGAGCCAGCTAACGCTCTGTGGTGGTCTCCTGGACTCCTCCCTAAGATAACCTGCGCGTTGTCTGCTCGCAGACGGGTCTGCAAAGGCACAACACAGGTACTTTCCAGATCCTCTGCCCTTCAGTTTGCCCTGGGCCGATAACCTAGATGTTAGGCCCCTTAAAACAACAATTATCATCATATTATTATCATTCAGTTTGCACCTCTTCTTGGACTAGGTCTCAAAAACCACAATACCGCTCAGCGAGGTATTAGTTCACCACATGAGTGCAGCACCACCGCTACAATCGCAGTCCCCCACTACACTTCCGGACACGTCACCACTATAGCTTGGTCCCGGGTTAAAGACTCCCACAGCCACCTCGGTATGGCTCCCGTACCACCACACTTGCTGGACAAGTGACCACTACAGCCATGGTCATGGGTTATAGACCCCCACAGCCACCTCGGTATGGCTCCTGTACCACCACACTTGTCGGACACGTCACCACTACAGCTTGGTCCCGGGTTATAGACCACCACAGCCACCTCGGTATGGCTCCTGTACCACCACAGTCCTCCACCACACTTGCCGGACACGTCACCACTACAGCCTTGGTCCTGGGTTATAGACCCCCACAGCCACCTTGGTAAGCCTCCTGTACCACCACACTTGCTGGACACGTCACCACTACAGCCTTGGTCCCGGGTTATAGACCCCCACAGCCACCTCGGTATGGCTCCTGTACCACCACAGTCCTCCACCACACTTGCTGTACACATCACCACTACAGCCTTGGTCCCGGGTTATAGACCCCCACAGCCGCCTTGGTATGGCTCCTGTACCACCGCAGTCCTCCACCACACTTGTTGGACACATCACCACTACAGCCTTGGTCCCGGGTTATAGACACTCACAGCCACCTTGGTAGGCCTATGGCTCCTGTACCACCACAGTCCTCCACCACACTTGTTGGACACATCACCACTACAGCCTTGGTCCCGGGTTATAGACCCCCACAGCCACCTCGGTATGGCTCCTGTACCACCACAGTCCTCCACCACACTTGCTGTACACATCACCACTACAGCCTTGGTCCCGGGTTATAGACCCCCACAGCCACCTCAGTATGGCTCCTGCACCACCACAGTCTTCCACCACACTTGCTGGACACATCACCACTACAGCCTTGGTCCCGGGTTATAGACCCCCACAGCCACCTCGGTATGGCTCCTGTACCACCACAGTCCTCCACCACATTTGGTGGACACGTCACCACTACAGCCTTGGTCCCGGGTTATAGACCCCCACAGCCACCTTGGTATGGCTCCTGTACCACCACAGTCCTCCACCACATTTGGTGGACACGTCACCACTACAGCCTTGGTCCCGGGTTATAGACCCCCACAGCCACCTCGGTATGGCTCCTGTACCACCACACTTGCTGGACACATCACCACTACAGCTACAACGGTAATAAGCCAGCCAACAAGGAGTGTGACTCGGGTAGTTTTATAAAGTAAAATTCTAAATTTTCCTACATCATTGTTTTAACATTTCACCAGAATCAATCGCAACTCCATTTTAGTAACAACATGCTTCAAGTGTCAAAAATTTAATTTTATGTGTAATTTTTCATCTTATTTTCATTCAAATTTGTAAGGATCTCCATTTGAGTTTCTATTAACGCTGAAGAAGACACCATTGTCATATCGAAGCATGCACATAGTGTTGGCAAGGCGGGTTGCTTAACATAGTCACACAATATCTTGGGTTGGTAACTGCGACGCCTCAGGCTTAAGGCAAAACGAACAACAAGACGCTAATAAAAATCATGGCCCAGAAGTCCGCTACCCCTCCAGCGGTCCGGGCAGTGTGTACCAAGAGCTCGCTGATGAGCCTGACTTGTTGCACCTAGGCGAAACCCCGCAACAAACACGGTAAAATCCTAGAATATTTGCGGGAGCTTCATGATGTAGACACGAGAACAAATATTCCAATAAAAATATAATTATTCGCAAGAATTGAATTATCTAGCTGATTCAGACTGATGTACCTGTTGTGCTCATGGGTAAACACTACCTGTCTGCCCAATGTGTACATGAGCAAGGTACCCAAGAAAGACTCCTCAGACACAAGGAAGGGACAACTCTCAGTTGGGCCGAGAAGCTGGTGAACTTTATGCAGCATAACCAAACCCCAACCCACCATTATGTTCTCTCAGAAAACTCCCCACATAATGTTGTCTTGAATTCCCAAGCTCTAAACTGTAAACCTACAATCACCGCAGCAGCTTACGTGGGATTTGTTGATACCTGGCAAATTACTTCGATCCACTCAGTGCTTAAGATTAGTTGAAGTAGATATTTGATTGGATTTACTAGTGCCAATACCTGGTGAGGAGGAAGCTATTTACCCTCAATATTTTAGGTTTCAGAAGAGTCATCAGCAACACAGTAGGGGAGGTTTATAATAGTGGACGTTCCTCACAAAACTCATATCACAGTCCCATTCCTTTCACTGCAGTGTTAATATTTCCTCCAAACATATGAAAAGGTTTTCCACAAGTAACTTATTACTTCAGTCAGTGAGAACTGAAAGGGAATGGATATTTTGTGGGTTGCTAAATGGAAAGTTAATATTAATATCTACTTCTAAAATGAGACAGGCAGTAAGATAAATGACTACAATGGCAGATACAATAGGACAATTATCTTTTGCCCAAAAGAAACCTTATTCAAATCCAACATTTTCAGTTAAGCATTCATAAAAATGGACGAACACTTTTCTCATTATGATGTCCTCTTACTCATTCAAATTATTTCCACTTGCATTGCTTTCTTCAACCTGGATTTCTTCTTTCATATCCTAGGAATAAGATAGAATAGTTCATTTCTTTGCTATCAACTTATACATTTCACACAAATTACAAGATATGTAATTGCAGAGCACAGAACAATTGCAGTGAAGATATAACAACTACCAGACACTAGTTTCACATCTTAGTGATGTCCTCCCTAGTTTTGTAACGTATAGTACACTATCGAGCCATCACAAATTTAGAGAC
The DNA here is from genome assembly GCA_946902985.2 of Meconema thalassinum. Lineage (NCBI taxonomy): Eukaryota > Metazoa > Arthropoda > Insecta > Orthoptera > Tettigoniidae > Meconema > Meconema thalassinum. Next base: position 198,441 of record CAMPQE020000017.1, on the reverse strand, counting down.
CATGTGAATCTTAGTGCGAGAGAAAATGCTGACATTACCAACTTAATGGATATAATATCCTTAAGCATAATGGAAAAATGAACATTTATTTTAAAATTTTTAACAATAAGACCAGAAGGGGTCGTAGGATCTAACACAAACATGTATCACAGAGTAACAAGCGACTAGGCTCGCAATATTTCTACTAGCATCTACACTAAATTTTACATGAGGGAGAGTGTTATGTAGAGTATATAACATCAATTTTGCATCAACTTGATATTACTAGCTACAAGCATTATATGTCTTCTGGAAGGGGAGTGTTATGTATAGTATATAACATCAATATTGCAGCAACTTGATACTACTAGCTACATGCATTATATGTCTTCTGGATGGGGAGAGTTATGTAGAGTATATAACATCAATATTGCAGCAACTTAATACTACTAGCTACAAGCATTATATATCTTCTGGAAGGGGAGAGTTATGTAGAGTATATAACATCAATATTGCAGCAACTTAATACTACTAGCTACAAGCATTATATATCTTCTGGAAGGGGAGTGTTATGTAGAGTATATAACATCAATATTGCAGCAACATACTACTAGCTACAAGCATTATATGTCTTCTGGATGGGGAGTGTTATGTAGAGTATATAACATCAATATTGCAGCATTTTGCTACTACTAGCTACAAGCATTATATGTCTTCTGGAAGGGCAGTGTTATGTAGAGTATATAACATCAATATTGCAGCAACTTAATACTACTAGCTACAAGCATTAAATGTCTTCTGGAAGGGGAGTGTTAGGTAGAGTATAAAACATCAATATTGCAGCAACTTAATACTACTAGCTACAAGCATTATATATCATCTGGAAGGGGAGTGTTATGTAGAGTATATAACATCAATATTGCAGCAACGTGATACTACTAGCTACAAGCTTTATATGTCTTATGGATGGGGAGTGTTATGTAGAGTATATAACATCAATATTGCAGCAACGTGACACTACCAGCTACAAGCATTATATGTTTTCTGGACGGGAGTGTTATCTAGAGTATATAACATCAATATTGCAGCAACTTGATACTACTAGCTACAAGCATTATATGTCTTCTGGAGGAGGAGTGTTATGTAGAGTATATAACATCATTATTGCAGCAATGTGATACTACTAGCTACAAGCATTATATGTCTTCTGGAGGGCGAGTGCTAGGCAGAGTATATAACATCAATATTGCAGCAACTTGATACTACTAGCTACAAGCATTATATGTCTTCTGGAGGCCGGAGTGTAATGTAGATTATATAACATCAATATTGCAGCAACTTGATACTACTAGCTACAAGCATTATATGTATTCTGGAGGGCGAGTGTTATAAAGAGTATATAACATCAATATTGCAGCAACATGATACTACCAGCTACAAGCATTATATGTCTTCTGGAGGGGGAGTGTTATGTAGAGTATATAACATCAATATTGCAGCAACATGATACTACCAGCTACAAGCATTATATGTCTTCTGGAGGGGGAGTGTTATGTAGAGTATATAACATCAATATTGCAGCAACTTGATACTACTAGCTACAAGCATTATATGTCTCCTGGAGGGGGAGTGTTATGTAGACTATATAACACCAACATTGCAGCAACTTGATACTACTAGCTACAAGCATTATATGTCTCCTGGAGGGGAAGTGTTATGTAGAGTATATAACAAGAATATTGCAGCACCTTGATACGACTAGCTACAAGCATTATATGTCTCCTGGAGGGGGAGTGTCATTTAGAGTATATAACATCAATATTGCTGCAACTTGCTACTACTAGCTACAAGCATTATATGACTTCTGGATGGGGAGTGTTATGTAGAGCATAGAGCATCAATATTGCGGCAAGTTGATACTACTAGCTACAAGCATTATATGTCTTCCGGAGGGGGAGTGTTATGTAGAGTATATAACATCAATATTGCAGCAATGTGATACTACTAGCTACAAGCATTTTATGTCTCCTGGAGGGGCAGTGTTTAGTTGAGTGTATAACATCAATATTGCAGCAACTTAATACTACTAGCTACAAGCATTATATGTCTTCCGGAGGGAGACTGTTATGTAGAGTATATAACATCAATATTGCAGCAAATTGATACTACCAGTTACAAGCATTATATGTCTTCTGGAGCGGGAGTGTTATGTAGAGTATATAATATCAATATTGCAGCAACATGATACTACTAGCTACAAGCATTATGTCTCCTGGAGGGGGAGTGTTATGTAGAGTATATGACATCAATATTGCAGCAACTTGAAACTACTAGCTATTAGCATTATATGTCTCCTAGAGGGGGAGTGTTATGTAGAGTATATAATATCAATATTGCAGCAATTTGATACTACTAGCTACAAGCATTATATTCTTCTGGAGGGGGGCTGTTGTGTAGAGTATTAAATATCAATAATGCAGCAAAATGATATTACTAGCTACAAGCATTATATGTCTTCTGGAGGGGAAATGGTATGTAGAGTATATAACATCAATATCGCAGCAATTTGATACTACTAGCTACAAGCATTATATGTCTTCTGGAGCGGGAGTGTTATGTAGAGTATATAACATCAATAATGCAGCAACTTAATACCACTAGCTACAAGCATTATATGTCTCTTGATGTGGAGTGTTATGTAGTGTATGTAACATCAATAATGCAGCAATTTGATTCTACTAGCTACAAGCATTATATGTCTTCTGGAGGGGGAGTGTTATGTAGAGTATATAACAAGAATATTGCAGCAACTTGATACTACTAGCTACAAGCATTATATGTCTCCTGGAGGGGGGGGGGTAGAGTATATAACATCAATATTGCAGCAACTTGATACTACTGGCTACAAAGATTATATGTATCCTGGAGGGGGAGTGTTATGTAGAGTATATAACAAGAATATTGCAGCAACTTGATACTACTGGCTACAAGCATTAAATGTCTCCTAGAGGGGGAGTGTTAAGTAGAGTTTATAACATCAATATTGCAGCAACTTGATACTACTAGCTACAAGCATTATATGTCTCCTGGAGGGGGGGGGGGTAGATTATACAACATCAATATTGCAGCAACATGATACTACTGGCTACAAGCATTATATGTCTTCTGGAGCGGGAATGTTATGAAGAGTATATAACATCAATATTGCAGCAACTTGATACTACTAGCTACAAGCATTTTATGTCTCCTGGAGGGGCAGTGTTATGTTGAGTGTATAACATCAATATTGCAGCAACTTAATACTACTAGCTACAAGCATTATATGTCTTCTGGAGCGGGAGTGTTATGTAGAGTATATAACATCAATATTGCAGCAACATGATACTACTAGCTACAAGCATTTTATGTCTCCTGGAGGGGCAGTGTTATCTTGAGTGTATAACATCAATATTGCAGCAACTTAATACTACTAGCTACAAGCATTATATGTCTTCCGTAGGGAGATTGTTATGTAGAGTATATAACATCAATATTGCAGCAACTTGATACTCCTAGCTACAAGCATTATATGTATTCTGGAGGGGGAGTGTTATTTAGAGTATATAAGATCAATATTGCAGCAACTTGATACTACCAGCTACAAGCATTATATGTCTCCTGGAGGGGGGGGGGGGTGTAGAGTATATAACATCAATATTTCAGCAACTTGATACTACAGGCTACAAGCATTATATGTGTCCTGGAGGGGGAGTGTTATGTAGAGTATATAACATCAATATTGCAGACACTTGATACTACTAGCTACAAGCATTATATGTCTCCTGGAGGGGGAGTGTTATGTAGAGAATATAACATCAATATTGCAGCAACTTGATACTACTAGCTACAAGCATTATATGTATTCTGGAGGGGGAGTGTTATGTAGAGAATATAACATCAATATTGCAGCAACTTGATACTACTAGCTACAAGCATTATATGACTTCTGGAAGGGGAGTGTTATGTCGAGCAAATAGCATCAATATTGCGGCAACTTGATACTACTAGCTACAAGCATTATATGTATTCTGGAGGGGGAGTGTTATGTAGAGAATATAACATCAATATTGCAGCAACTTGATACTACTAGCTACAAGCATTATATGACTTCTGGAAAGGGAGTGTTATGTAGAGCAAATAGCATCAATATTGCGGCAACTTGATACTACTAGCTACAAGCATTATATGTCTTCTGGAGGGGGAGTGTTATGTAGAGAATATAACATCAATATTGCAGACACTTGATACTACTAGCTACAAACAATATACGTCTCCCGGAGGGGGAGTGTCATGCAGAGTATTTAACATCAATATTCCAGCAACTTGATACTACTAGCTACAAGCATTATATGACTTCTGGATGGGGAGTGTTATGTAGAGCAAATAGCATCAATATTACGGCAACTTGATACTAGTAGCTACAAGCATTATATGTCTTCCGGAGGGGGAGTGTTATGTAGAGTATATAACATCAATATTGCAGCAATGTGATACTACTAGCTACAAACATTTTATGTCTCCTGGAGGGGCAGTGTTATGCTGAGTGTATAACATCAATATTGCAGCAACTTAATACTACTAGCTACAAGCAGTATATGTCTTCCGGAGGGAGAGTGTTATGTAGAGTATATAACATCAATATTGCAGCAACTTGATACTACCAGCTACAAGCATTATGTCTCCTGGAGGGGGAGTGTTATGCAGAGTATGTAACATCAATATTGCAGCAACTTGATACTACTAGCTACAAGCATTATGTCTCCTGGAGGGTGACTGTTATGTAGAGTATATGACATCAATATTGCAGCAACTTGAAACTACTAGCTATTAGCATTATATGTCTCCTAGAGGGGGAGTGTTATGTAGAGTATATAACATCAATATTGCAGCAACTTGATACTACTAGCTACAAGCATTATATATCTCCTAGAGTGGGAGTGTTATGTATATACCATCAATATTGCAACAACTTGATACTACTAGCTACAAGCATTATATGTCTCCTAGAGGGGGAGTGTTGTGTAGAGTACATACCATCAATAGTGCAGCAACTTTATGCTACTAGCTACAAGCATTATATGTCTCCTAGAGGGGGAGTGTTATGTAGAGTACATACCATCAATAGTGCAGCAACTTTATGCTACTAGCTCAAGCATTATATGTCTTCCGGAGGGGGAGTGTTATGTAGAGTATATATCATCAATATTGCAGCAACTTGATACTACTAGCTACAAGCATTATATGTCTTCTGGAGGGGAAATGGTATGTAGAGTATATAACATCAATATTGCAGCAACTTGATACTACTAGCTACAAGCATTATATGTCTTCTGGAGGGGGAGTGTTACGTAGAGAATATAACATAAATATTGCAGCAACTTGATACTACTAGCTACAAGCATTATATGTCTCCTGGAGGGGGGGGTGTAGAGTATATAACATCAATATTGCAGCAATTTGATACTACTTGCTACAAGCATTATATGTATCCTGGAGGGGGAGTGTTATGTAGAGTATATAACAAGAATATTGCAGCAACTTGATACTACTAGCTACAAGCATTATATGTCTCCTGGAGGGGGGTTAAGGTATATAACATCAATATTGCAGCAACTTGATACTACTGGCTACAAGCATTATATGTATCCTGGAGGGGGAGTGTTATGTAGAGTATATAACAAGAATAATGCAGCACCTTGGCACTACTAGCTACAAGCATTATATGTCTCCTGGAGGGGGGGGGTGTAGAGTATATAACATCAATATTGCAGCAACTTGATACTACTGGCTACAAGCATTATAAGTATCCTGGAGGGGGAGTGTTATGTAGAGTATATAACATCAATATTGCAGCAACTTGATACTACTAGCTACAAGCATTATACCTGTTCTGGAAGGGGGGGGGGGGGGGTGTTGTGTTGTAGAGCATAGAACATCAATAATGCAGCAACTTGCTACCACTAGCTACAAGCATCATATGTCTCTTGAAGGGGAGTGTTATGTAGTGTATATAACATCAATAATGCAGCAATTTGATTCTACTTGCCACAAGCATTATATGTCTTCTGGAGGGGGAGTGTTATGTAGAGTATATAAGATCAATATTGCAGCAACTTGATACTACCAGCTACAAGCATTATATGTCTCCTGGAGGGGGGGGGGGTGTAGAGTATATAACATCAATATTTCAGCAACTTGATACTACTGGCTACAAGCATTATATGTCTCCTGGAGGGGGAGTGTTATGTAGAGTATATAACATCAATATTGCAGACACTTGATACTACTAGCTACAAGCATTATATGTATTCTGGAGGGGGAGTGTTATTTAGATTATATAACATCAATATTGCAGCAACTTGATACTACTAGCTACAAGCATTATATGTATCCTGGAGGGGGAGTGTTATGAAGAGTATATAACATCAATATTGCAGCAATGTGATACTACTAGCTACAAGCATTTTATGTGTCCTGGAGGGGCAGTGTTATGTTGAGTGTATAACATCAATATTGCAGCAAATTAATACTACTAGCTACAAGCATTATATGTCTTCCGGAGGGAGAGTATTATGTAGAGTATATAACATCAATATTGCAGCAACTTGATACTACCAGCTACAAGCATTATGTCTCCTGGAGGGGGAGTGTTATGCAGAGTATATAACATCAATATTGCAGCAACTTGATACTACTAGCTACAAGCATTATATGTCTCCTGGAGGGGGAGTTTTATGTAGAGTATATGACATCAATATTGCAGCAACTTTAAACTACTAGCTATTAGCATTATATGTCTCCTAGAGGGGGAGTGTTATGTAGAGTATATAACATCAATATTGCAGCAACTTGATACGACTAGCTACAAGCATTATATATCTCCTCGAGTGGGAGTGTTATGTAGAGTATATACCATCAATATTGCAACAACTTGATACTACTAGCTACGGGGGTCGAACGTTGCTTCACGTCCGTAGGTATAACCTTAAATTGCCCTACACGTGTCCCCCGGGTGGTGCTAGGAAAGCAACTGTGATAAGATGCCGCCGTACTGCCCCATGGGGCCTCACGGCCAAGACAGTAGAAATAACACGAAAAGTCCTTCTATGGACTCGGCATTCAATACTCGGACCTTGGGCCCTCAACTAACGGTTTGCCAGCTTAACATTGAGGGCATTAGTAGAGCTAAGTGTGATTAATTATCCAAGATACTCACGGAAAAATCAGTAGATGTAGTGGCACTACAAGAAACTCACACCGAAGATGGTATTCAGTTGTCTAATAGGGGTAAAATTCCTGGATACAAGATAGCGACGGAACTGCATCATCCAAAATATGGTATTGCTATTTATATTAAGAATGACATTGAAGACTATACAGTCTTGCCTTCTGGTATACGCCAGAATATATTCTCAGCTTCCATCAAGATACAGAATGTTACCATCATGAACATCTATAAACCTCCACTGGTCTGCTCGCCAGATCCCGTCGCACTTGTACCTGATGAAGATAGTGTAATACTTGGTGATTTCAACAGCCATCATACTTCCTGGGGATATGACAGAAATGATGGTAATGGGGACAAGTTGTTTGAATGGATGGATTTAAATAATCTTGCACTAATATTTGATGCTAAAGACCGAGGCACATTCCATTCAGCTCGTTGGAACCAGGACTACTCGCCTGACCTATGTTTTGTATCACACAGCCTAGTGACTCCAACACCACAAATCCGTAGACAAGTTCTGAATGACTTCCCGCGCAGCCAACACAGACCCATCATTTATAACATCGGTATTCATATACCTGTAATAAGATCTGGACCCCAACCCCGCTGGAACTTCCAAAAAGGTGACTGGGATATGTACGCAAGATATACTGATGCTAATGTTCGATGGGTGCAACCAACCGCTGAGAACTATGACCGGTTTGTTGGCTTGATCAAGGCTGCTGCCAAAAGAAGCATCCCTAGAGGAGTCCGAAAAGACTATATCCCTGGTTGGAATGAAGAAACAACTCGTCTAAGCTGTGAATTTGAAAAAGACAGCAGCCGTGAGAAAGCAATTGAAGTGCTGAAATCCTTGGACAGTGCTAGAAGAGAGAAATGGTCCAAGATTGTTGAAAACTTGAATTTTACCCACTCAAGTAGGAAAGCATGGTCCCTCATACGAAAACTGGACCCAACGTCTATACCATCGAGAAAGCAATCAAGTATCAATGTAGAATCCATAGCTAACCAACTTGTTTCTACATCTAGGACGGAAGGACAGAAGAAATTCAGTAGAAAGATACGACTGGAATTCAACCAGTTAAAACAAGAAGTCCAACCACATCCGTTGTACTCACGCCCATTTTCTTTAGAAGAGATACAAAAGGGTTTAGATGGTCTTCAGACTGGCAAAGCAGCAGGATTTGATGGTGTGTACCCAGAGTTCCTTAAGAAATGTGGCCCAGCAACCAATCGATGGCTTGCCACCTTCTTCAGCTCCATTCTGCATTCAGGACGCCTGCCTCCATCTTTCAAGAAGACCAAAATTATTGCAATATTGAAACCAGGGAAGGATCCTAAGCTATCTCAAAGCTACAGACCTATTTCCTTACTTAGTGTCACCTACAAACTACTTGAAAGGCTTTTACTGAATAGGATTGCTCCTGCAATTGAGTCACTGATTCCTGTTGAACAAGCTGGATTTCGCCCAAAACGAGACTGCTGCGATCAAGTCCTTGCCCTGTCTTCCTATCTAGAAGCTGGTTTTGAGAAGAAGCTCAAAAGTGTTTCTGTCTTCCTGGATCTCTCAGCAGCCATGATACTGTCTGGAGGAAAGGACTTCTCCTCAAACTTATAAAGGCAGTTCCTTGCCTTAAAATAGTCACCCTGATTGGCAATATGCTGAGTAACAGGCTATTCCAAGTGTTCACTGAAAATGTTAGAAGCAGGTTCCACACTATTAATAATGGTCTGCCACAGGGATCAGTTCTATCCCCTCTGCTATTCAACTTGTACACCCATGATCTGCCCGAAACTCTATCTCGAAAATTCATCTATGCGGACGATATAAATCTTACAGTCCAAAATACCACCTTTAATGAAGCAGAGGATGTAATGAATGCAGATCTTCAGAAGATGGATGAGTACTTCAAGAAGTGGCGCCTCCAGCCAAGTGCTTCAAAATCTGAAGTTGCCTCATTCCACCTTAACAACCTAGAGGCAAACTACCAGCCTAGAGTTAAGTTTAGGAATCAATACCTAAAGTACAACAGATGTCCTAAGTACTTAGGCATAACATTGAACAGGACACTGACATATCAACAACATACAGAAAAAACTGCTGCAAAACTAAAAAGTCGCAATAACCTATTTAGTAGGTTAGCTGGAACATCATGGGGTGCTGACGCCTGCACACTTAGGACTACCGCTCTGGCTGTCGTGTATTCTCCAGCTGAATATTGTGCAGGCGTGTGGTTGAACAGCTCTCACTGCCAACTCGTAGATATACAACTCCGCCAGGCAATGCGCATCATCTCTGGTACTCTACGTTGCACCCCTACCCAGTGGCTACCTGTACTTTGTAATATCGCTCCACCCCATTTAAGGAGACAGCAAGCTCTTGTTCGCTTGTGGTACAGGATCAAAGAAAATGCTGAGCTTCCTATTCATCAGGATGTCATACGGCTCTCTACAAAGAGATTGAAATCCCGAAAGCCAGCATGCAAAACGGCTATTGATCTCTCGTCCACTGAGTTCAACCTCCGAAATGCCTGGAGAGATGAATGGCGAAACTCCTCACCTCGCGGCTTACTTCAAATCAGTGACCCCACCACAAGACTTGCTGGTTTTAATCTTCCTCGGGCAGTTTGGTCAAGGCTCAACAGAATCCGATGTGGTACCGGTCGAACAGGTGCAGCCCTACACCCGTGGGGTTGGATAGATTCCCCCCGATGTGACTGTGGTTCTGAAATGCAAACTATCGAGCATATTGTGCAGGAGTGCCCTCTGCATTCATATCCCGGCGCCTTGGATGATCTCCACTCAGCAACTCCTGATGCAATTGCGTGGATTACAGACCTTCCTGTCCAAATTTGATGCGATGGTCCTAATGCTGTCAATAGTGTTTAAAATTGTAAATAGTGTATATACTGTAATTATTTTTCTGTCTTGTTAGCATCATACGCTAAATAATAATAAATAAACTACTAGCTACAAGCATTATATGTCTCCTAGAGGGGGAGTGTTATGTAGAGTACATACCATCAATATTGCAGCAACTTTATGCTACTAGCTACAAGCATAATATGTCTTCCGGAGGGGGAGCTTTATGTAGAGTATATATCATCAATATTGCAGCAACTTGATACTACTAGCTACAAGTATTATATTCTTCTGGAGGGGGGCTATTGTGTAGAGTATTAAATATCAATAATGCAGCAAATTGATATTACTACCTACAAGCATTATACGTCTTCTGGAGGGGAAATGGTATATAGAGTATATAACATCAATATTGCAGCAACTTGATACTACTAGCTACAAGCATTATATGTCTTCTGGAGCGGGAGTGTTATGTAGAGTATATAACATCAATATTGCAGCAAATTGATACTACTAGCTACAGCATTATACGTGCTCTGGAAGGGGGGGGGGGCTGTTATGTAGAGTATATAACATCAATAATGCAGCAACTTGATACCACTAGCTACAAGCATTATATGTCTCTTGAAGGGGAGTGTTATGTAGTGTATATAACATCAATAATGCAGCAATTTGATTCTACTAGCTACAAGCATTATATGTCTTCTGGAGGGGGAGTGTTATGTAGAGTATATAAGATCAATATTGCAGCAACTTGATACTACTGGCTACAAGCATTATATGTCTCCTGGAGGGGGAGTGTTATGTAGAGTATATAACAAGAATATTGCAGCAACTTGAAACTACTGGCTACAAGCATTATATGTCTCCTAGAGGGGGAGCGTTAAGTAGAGTATATAACTTCAATATTGCAGCAACTTGATACTACTATCTACAAGCATGATATGTCTCCTGGAGGGGGGGGTGAGTATATAACATCAATATTGCAGCAATTTGATACTACTGGCTACAAGCATTGTATGTATCCTGGAGGGGGAGTGTTATGTAGAGTATATAACAAGAATATTGCAGCAACTTGATACTACCAGCTACAAGCATTATATGTCTCCTGGAGGGGGGGGGGGTTATAGTATATAACATCAATATTGCAGCAACTTGATACTACTGGCTACAAGCATTATATGTATCCTGGAGGGGGAGTGTTATGTAGAGTATATAACATCAATATTGCAGCAACTTGATACTACTAGCTACAAGCATTATACGTGTTCTGGAAGGGGGCAGGTGGTGTTATGTAGAGTATATAACATCAATAATGCAACAACTTGATACCACTAGCTACAAGCATTATATGTCACTTGAAGGGGAGTGTTATGTAGTGTATATAACATCAATAATGCAGCAATTTGATTCTACTAGCTACAAGCATTATATGTCTTCTGGAGGGGGAGTGTTATGTAGAGTATATAAGATCAATATTGCAGCAACTTGATAATACCAGCTACAAGCATTATATGTCTCCTGGAGGGGGGGGGGGGTGTAGAGTATATAACATCAATATTTCAGCAACTTGATACTACTGGCTACAAGCATTATATGTATCCTGGAGGGGGAGTGTTATGTAGTGTATATAACATCAATAATGCAGCAATTAGATTCTATTAGCTACAAGCATTATATGTCTTCTGGAGGGGGAGTGTTATGTAGAGTATATAAGATCAATATTGCAGCAACTTGATACTACTAGCTACAAGCATTATATGTCTCCTGGACGGGGGGGGGGGGGGGTGTAGAGTATATAACATCAATATTGCAGCAACTTGATACTACTGGCTACAAGCACTATATATATTCTGCTGTACAGGAGCAGATAAATTGCAATGGTGGTACAGGCCAAGGAAGAGTTTGGTGAACTAATAGAGAAGTCTATTTCAAATGCTGTTATGGATGTACTTATGTTAACGTCATTTAATGAACAGATTTCCTTCGATCAGTAGTATCAACAGATATCCAGGAAAATGGAAACCAGGCTTGAAACTTACACATTGAATCCAATCCTTGCAGTTCCTGCCTTAGGACAGACAAAGAGCTCAGCACATTTTAGTTTAATGTGCCAGGTCACGTGGTCTGTCTGCGAGCCAAGCTTTACATCGTTGCCAGGAATGGGAATAATAAGGCCTATCCTAATACAAAGTTAAAGCAAGATATTTGATAAGAGAGAAGATTTGTCAATATTTACTAAAAAGAATTAGTCAATGAAGTTACCCATATACCTGTAAAATTCTCTCATTTTCGTCTCATATCCTAATTAATTACTTTTATGTTCACAGCCATGTGCATGTACATGTACTGCTTGGGATTGCGATGGGGGCAATCCCTGCCCTTTGTTAAAATCATCCCAGCAATTGCCTGGAAGTTGAAGTAATATACCACTGAAGACCACTTCAAGGTTTGCTGATGTAGTGAAACCCATCTACCCTGAGTTGCCCTTATGAGAGCATGTTATTTCAGCCTTCTGACAAATATACTTATATTTGACCAAACCAACAAAAATTGGTATACCATCAAAATCCTCCAAGTCTATTGTATTAAGCCCTTCATATAATAAAACTTTGGTCAATGAGATTTTAGCTATTTGCTCAGTGCTCAGAGAAACAGCGTGTGAAGCCGCAGGTTCAAGCCCCAAAAAGGTCAGATATTCGTTGCCTTTCTACAAAAGGCTTGTGATTTCTGTACTCCACATGATCTAACAGCCGAACGCTTCCATTCATCATCAATACTGCTGTGAAATTCAGTTATAGAATCTCTAAATACCGTTTGATGATAAGGGCATAAAGTTGTAACATGATAAAGTACTCACCTGTTTGAAATCCGAAGATGCTATTTCTATTTTAATGCATGGAACAAACTCTGGTGAGGGACATTCTTCAGTCTTAATAACCCCGGTAAGGTCAGTATTATCCTGCAGAGAAATGATTTGATTCACAAATATATTCCTTGGCATAGGTGCCATTACAACTTACAGATTACTTGTTAACTTGCACTGACATAATCAAAAGACCAAATTTGCTTGGTTCCTATTTAATTTAATTTCTGGATCAGTAGGTCCATTAACTTAAGGATGCTAGTTAATTTTCCTCAGTTCACAAAATAAATTCAATGCAGACGTTTGTTTTATTAGGTAGCATCCTCACTATAATATTCAGTTGACCTCTATAAAGTAATTTCTCGCTGTAGAATAATCGTGGAGGTTAATGGAACTGAGGGAGAACATTTGATGATTAATAGAGTGCAAAGCATTAAGGGAAGTGGGAGCAGCACAGTAACATTCCTTGTGGACTTAAATTCAATATAAATATACGTTTTAAAATTAACAGACACAAGTCAATACAGACAACATTACCACAGGTTAAAAATCTACAAACCAGCTGAATCTTTTATCCTAGCCAAGAACCAAAATGGTGGCCACTAAACCCTAATATGGTCGACCCTGTTCCTCCTGCCTTGTATTCAGCGCTGTTAGGACAATTTAAAAGCTGACTACTTACTTTCTCTTGGGCCACAGCCAAGAACCAAAATCGTCGACCATAAACAACCAACTTAGTTGACCCTGCTTTCCCCCAACCTCATCCTCGAATAACTCGTCTGATATGAAACTGCTAAAGGCTGTCATAACGTGACGTCGTGGGCTGTCTCAAAACAAGATTCCACCTGATTGATAAGTCACTAACACCACGTGCCTGGTTACCATGACAACCATCATGGCCAATGAGGGAACGCGAGGTCAGCTTTGCAACCCGTTTTGCTAATAGAGGGAGCCAAATGGCACCAAAATTCAAATCTAGGGGATTTATGGAGAGAATCTGTGGGAAATTCACAAGTCACGGGTTGGCAATCCAGATTATTCGAGATCATTGCAACTTGTTCACCATGGCAACCCATTTTGTTTACACAGTTAGCCAAAAGAACATTAATTATCTGCGGAATTTTGGGTGAAAACAATGGACGATTTTCATCACTCACAGGTTGGCAACACTGAATAACCAGACCGCTGCAAGGTCACCATGGCAATGTGTTTTGTTTATAATGGCCAGACAATGCGAAAATTCAAATCTTGTAGAAATCTAGGGAAATGTTGGGATTAAAGGAGAATTTAGGTATATTTCACACTCACACGATGGGAATTCCCCCAAAACATATCGTGGCCAGACATGGCGACCGCCACGACCTTCAGTAGTTGCGCTAGACGCTCAGACTCATGGCCCCGAGGAGAGTCAGACGGTACTTAGTTAGCCTGCACAGATTGTGGCAAGTGCTGACCTTAAGATGGCAAAAGGAAGGAAGTAGGATGTCCGGTACAAATTAGGCCAGTCTCAGTTGGGCCCCTTTGATTTTAACCTGTGTTCTTATTTATGTCAGCCCCTAGGAGAGATATTTAAATTCTATGTATAAATCATTAAAGACGGAAACAGATTTACAGGCTAAAAATAACTCCACAGAACGCAGCAGTTCTGGCATTGTGCAGATATATACATTACAACAAGGGTTCACAAATGAGTTACAAAAGGCGTGGATTATCAAGATGTTAGCTCATTGGTCAGAGCAACTGCGTACAAAACCTGCGGTCACTGGTTTATCTCCAGCATGGGTCAGATATGTTAACCATGCACCTTCCATCAAAAGGTTTCTGCTTTCTGTACAATACATAATTTATCATCAACAAAGTTGTGAAAATACAATTCTGGAATCCCTAAATACCATTTGGTGATAAGGTGATGAAAAGGTCTTGTGTTTTAAAGAGGCATAGAGTATTATATCGATAAGGTACTAACTCCTTTCACAACTGAAGACGCTGATTCTACTTTGACCCATGGAACAATCTCCGGTGTAGGACATTCTGCTTTATTGCATGGAACAATCTTCCGTGAAGGGCTTTCTTCAATCTTAATATCCCTCCTATGACGAGTATCGCCCTGCAGAGAAATGACTTGTCTCACAAATATGTTCCTTTCCATTGGTAGAGTTTTATCAGGCATCTGACAGGAAAAATTACGCTACAGGAATCTTAGAATAAAATAAACATTTAAAAGGTTTCCATTTCCTTAGATTTCTTCCAAACGTAATACAACACAGACGGTCTGGATCAGTAGGCCTATTTACATACAGAACAGTAGTTATTTCTAACTAATGTAATACATCACAGACGGTCTGGTTCAGTAGGCCTATTTACATACAGAACAGTAGTTATTTCTTCCAAATGTAATACAACA
The DNA here is from genome assembly GCA_946902985.2 of Meconema thalassinum. NCBI lineage: Eukaryota > Metazoa > Arthropoda > Insecta > Orthoptera > Tettigoniidae > Meconema > Meconema thalassinum. The sequence goes on along the minus strand of CAMPQE020000017.1, from coordinate 183,063 downwards.
CAGACGGTCTGGATCAGTAGGCCTATTTACATACAGAACGGTAGTTAATTCTTCCAAACATAATACAACACAGACGGTCTGCATCTGTAGGCCTATTTACATACAGAACATTAGTTATTTCTTCCAAACGTAATACATCACAGACGGTCTAGATCAGTAGGCCTATTTACATACAGAACAGTAGTTATATCTTCAATGATCACAAAATAAAATAAATGCCAGACTTTTGAGTCTTGTGTGGTATCTTCAACATTCCAGTATTCAGCTGTACTCTAGATAAGTAACCCTCGCTATAAACAATAGACCATAAGGATTCACGATAAGGGAACGGCTAAGGGGGTTCATAAAATCAAGGCATAAAGAAAAGTAGGAAAGAGGAACATCGCCTCCTATGTGGTTAACAAATAAATTGGATGACCAGTTACGATCGTCAAGCGATCATCATCAGATCCATAACACTTAGGCTATAAAATGTATTTCTTTGTAAGTACTTTTAGACATAAACTGTATAGCCTAAGTGTAATGGATCTGATGATGACCGTCATCCAAGTGTATTTATCCATCTCATGTAATGTTAGAAAATAACCCATCTCCTTTGGATACAATCGTGTTGACCGACTGAAAAGCATCGAACATTCGTTTACTAAGGCAACTCTGAAAATGGCTCCAAACACCGTAGGTTATTTTAACTTCATATTTTAGCCTGCTTCTCACATTTTGCAAAAATTAGGAAAAGTAGACTCATGAGATCAATCCGGGCAAATGTGTGTCTGTCTGCCCCCCCCCCCCCCTCCCTATCAACTCCTAAAAGGCTGCAGCAATCGAAACCAAATTTGGAATGAGTAAAGATATATACCTGAATATGTCAGTGTTACCAACTGCTGAAAAACCGTACTTGAAATTTGAGCTCCATGTTGCATATCTTGTAAGGTATGCATGGGAGCTATTCCAAAATTAGCACACATATAGACAATAACATTTCAGTTAAATTACCAGGAATCCATACAAGACAGTGTTGCCAAAATGATTCTAAGCCAGCATAGGTCCAATATTTAAATGCACATAACTTCTACACTATCAATTGAATTTCAACCAAATTTCGTATGTACTATGTGCATATAAACAGATATGACTGAGAGTATTCTTAAGAGCCACCAGGGCTGCCAACTGCCAATAAATCATCTCTCTATTTCTTAAATCCAAATAAATAATACTCTCTCCCCATTCATCAGCAATCCAAGACTTGGAACAGAGGGGATTCCAAATCTAGCATATATATTACTATGTGGCAACACTGCAGATCATTACTCAAAACAACGGCTATGTTCCTCTCTATTGCATAAAAAAGTGGCATTAAATTTAGGGAAGAAAAATGAGATTCAATGTTTAATCACTGTTTCAACTTCTCAAAAGCAAGTAATACATAAGTATGAATATACAGACAGAATATAACCTCCAATTTAACCTACTGTTTAACATAGTTAACCTTGCTAACTACAAACACTTTATCTTGGACGTCACTAAGATTGCAATGTTACACAATGTGACCTCTAGTTAACCTACTGTTTAAAATAGTTAACCTTGCTAACTACAAACACTTTATCTTGGACGTCACTAAGATTGCAATGTTACACAATGTGACCTCTAGTTAACCTACTGTTTAACATAGTTAACCTTGCTAACTACAAACACTTTATCTTGGACGTCACTAAGATTGAAATGTTACACAATGTGAGCTCAAGTTAACCTACTGTTTAACATAGTTAACCTTGCTAACCACAAACACATTATCTTGGACGTCACTAAGATTGCAATGTTACACAATGTGACCTCTAGTTAACCTACTGTTTATCATAGTTAACCTTGATAACTACAAACACTTTATCTTGGACGTCACTAAGATTGCAATGTTACACAATGTGACCTCTAGTTAACCTACTGTTTAAAATAGTTAACCTTGCTAACTACAAACACTTTATCTTGGACGTCACTAAGATTGCAATGTTACACAATGTGACCTCTAGTTAACCTACTGTTTAACATAGTTAACCTTGCTAACTACAAACACTTTATCTTGGACGTCACTAAGATTGAAATGTTACACAATGTGAGCTCAAGTTAACCTACTGTTTAACATAGTTAACCTTGCTAACCACAAACACTTAATCTTGGACGTCACTAAGATTGCAATGTTACACAATGTGACCTCTAGTTAACCTACTGTTTATCATAGTTAACCTTGATAACTACAAACACTTTATCTTGGACGTCACTAAGATTGCAATGTTACACAATGTGACCTCTAGTTAACCTACTGTTTCTCATAGTTAACCTTGATAACTACAAACACTTTATCTTGGACGTCACTAAGATTGCAATGTTACACAATGTGACCTCTAGTTAACCTACTGTTTAACATAGTTAACCTCGCTAACTACAAACACTTTATCTTGGACGTCACTAAGATTGCAATGTTACACAATGTGACCTCTAGTTAACCTACTGTTTATCATAGTTAACCTTGATAACTACAAACACTTTATCCTGGACGTCACTAAGATTGCAATGTTACACAATGTGACCTCTAGTTCACCTACTGTTTAACATAGTTAACCTTGCTAACTACAAACACTTTATCCTGGACGTCACTAAGATTGCAATGTTACACAATGTGAGCTCTAGTTAACCTACTGTTTAACATAGTTAACCCTGCTAACTACAAACACTTTATCTTGGACGTCACTAAGATTGCAATGTTACACAATGTGACCTCTAGTTAACCTACTGTTTAACATAGTTAACCTTGCTAACCACAAACACTTTATCTTGGACGTCACTAAGATTGCAATGTTACACAATGTGACCTCTAGTTAACCTACTGTTTAACATAGTTAACCTTGCTAACTACAAACACTTTATCTTGGACGTCACTAAGATTGCAATGTTACACAATGTGACCTCTAGTTCACCTACTGTTTAACATAGTTAACCTTGCTAACCACAAACACTTTATCTTGGACGTCACTAAGATTGTAATGTTACACAATGTGACCTCTAGTTCACCTACTGTTTAACATAGTTAACCTTGCTAACTACAAACACTTTATCCTGGACGTCACTAAGATTGCAATGTTACACAATGTGACCTCTAGTTAACCTACTGTTTAACATAGTTAACCTTGCTAACTACAAACACTTTATCCTGGACGTCACTAAGATTGCAATGTTACACAATGTGACCTCTAGTTCACCTACTGTTTAACATAGTTAACCCTGATAACTACAAACACTTTATCTTGGACGTCACTAAGATTGCAATGTTACACAATGTGACCTCTAGTTAAGCTACTGTTTAACATAGTTAACCTTGCTAACTACAAACACTTTATCTTGGACATCTCTAAGATTGCAATGTTACACAATGTGACCTCTAGTTAACCTACTGTTTAACATAGTTAACCTTGCTAACCACAAACACTTTATCTTGGACGTCACTGAGATTGCAATGTTACACAATGTGACCTCTAGTTAACCTACTGTTTAACATAGTTAACCTTGCTAACCACAAACACTTTATCTTGGACGTCACTGAGATTGCAATGTTACACAATGTGACCTCTAGTTAACCTACTGTTTAACATAGTTAACCTTGCTAACTACAAACACTTTATCATGGACGTCTCTAAGATTGCAATGTTGGACAATGTGACCGCTAGTTAACCTACTGTTTAACATAGTTAACCTTGCTAACTACAAACACTTTATCTTGGACGTCTCTAAGATTGCAATGTTACACAATGTGACCTCTAGTTAACCTACTGTTTAACATAGTTAACCTTGCTAACTACAAACACTTTATCTTGGACGTCACTAAGATTGCAATGTTACACAATGTGACCTCTAGTTAAGCTACTGTTTAACATAGTTAACCTTGCTAACTACAAACACTTTATCTTGGACGTCTCTAAGATTGCAATGTTACACAATGTGACCTCTAGTTAACCTACTGTTTAACATAGTTAACCTTGCTAACTACAAACACTTTATCTTGGACGTCACTAAGATTGCAATGTTACACAATGTGAGCTCTAGTTAACCTACTGTTTAACATAGTTAACCTTGCTAACTACAAACACTTTATCTTGGACGTCACTAAGATTGCAATGTTACACAATGTGACCTCTAGTTAAGCTACTGTTTAACATAGTTAACCTTGCTAACTACAAACACTTTATCTTGGACGTCTCTAAGATTGCAATGTTACACAATGTGACCTCTAGTTAACCAACTGTTTAACATAGTTAACCTTGCTAACTACAAACACTTTATCTTGGACGTCACTAAGATTGCAATGTTACACAATGTGACCTCTAGTTAACCTACTGTTTAACATAGTTAACCTTGCTAACTACAAACACTTTATCTTGGACGTCACTAAGATTGCAATGTTACACAATGTGACCTCTAGTTCACCTACTGTTTAACATAGTTAACCTTGCTAACTACAAACACTTTATCCTGGACGTCACTAAGATTGCAATGTTACACAATGTGACCTCTAGTTAACCTACCGTTTAACATAGTTAACCTTGCTAACTACAAACACTTTATCCTGGACGTCACTAAGATTGCAATGTTACACAATGTGAGCTCTAGTTCACCTACTGTTTAACATAGTTAACCCTGCTAACTACAAACACTTTATCTTGGACGTCACTAAGATTGCAATGTTACACAATGTGAGCTCTAGTTAACCTACTGTTTAACATAGTTAACCTTGCTAACCACAAACACTTTATCCTGGACGTCACTAAGATTGCAATGTTACACAATGTGACCTCTAGTTAACCTACTGTTTAACATAGTTAACCTTGCTAACTACAAACACTTTATCATGGACGCCACTAAGATTGCAATGTTACACAATGTGACCTCTAGTTAACCTACTGTTTAACATAGTTAACCTTGCTAACTACAAACACTTTATCTTGGACGTCACTAAGATTGCAATGTTACACAATATGACCTCTAGTTCACCTACTGTTTAACATAGTTAACCTTGCTAACCACAAACACTTTATCTTGGACGTCACTAAGATTGCAATGTTACACAATGTGACCTCTAGTTAACCTACTGTTTAACATAGTTAACCTTGCTAACCACAAACACTTTATCTTGGACGTCTCTAAGATTGCAATGTTACACAATGTGACCTCTAGTTAACCTACTGTTTAACATAGTTAACCTTGCTAACTACAAACACTTTATCTTGGTCGTCACTAAGATTGCAATGTTACACAATGTGACCTCTAGTTAACCTACTGTTTAACATAGTTAACCTTGCTAACTACAAATACTTTATCTTGGACGTCACTAAGATTGCAATGTTACACAATGTGACCTCTAGTTAACCTACTGTTTAACATAGTTAACCTTGCTAACTACAAACACTTTATCTTGGACGTCACTAAGATTGCAATGTTACACAATGTGACCTCTAGTTAACCTACTGTTTAACATAGTTAACCTCGCTAAATACAAACACTTTATCTTGGACGTCACTAAGATTGCAATGTTACACAATGTGACCCCTAGTTCACCTACTGTTCAACATAGTTAACCTTGCTAACTACAAACACTTTATCTTGGACGTCACTAAGATTGCAATGTTACACAATGTGACCTCTAGTTAACCTACTGTTTAACATAGTTAACCTCGCTAACTACAAACACTTTATCCTGGACGTCACTAAGATTGCAATGTTACACAATGTGACCTCTAGTTAACCTACTGTTTAACATAGTTAACCTCGCTAACTACAAACACTTTATCCTGGACGTCACTAAGATTGCAATGTTACACAATGTGACCTCTAGTTCACCTACTGTTTAACATAGTTAACCTTGCTAACTACAAACACTTTATCTTGGACGTCACTAAGATTGCAATGTTACACAATGTGACCTCTAGTTAACCTAATGTTTAACATAGTTAACCTTGCTAACTACAAACACTTTATCTTGGACGTCACTAAGATTGCAATGCTACACAATGTGACCTCTAGTTAACCTACTGTTTAACATAGTTAACCTTGCTAACTACAAACACTTTATCTTGGACGTCACTAAGATTGCAATGTTACACTATGTGACCCCTAGTTAACCTACTGTTTAACATAGTTAACCTTGCTAACTACAAACACTTTATCTTGAACGTCACTAAGATTGCAATGTTACACTATGTGACCCCTAGTTAACCTACTGTTAAACATAGTTAACCTTGCTAACTACAAACACTTTATCTTGGACGTCACTAAGATTGCAATGCTACACAATGTGACCTCTAGTTAACCTACTGTTTAACATAGTTAACCTTGCTAACTACAAACACTTTATCTTGGACGTCACTAAGATTGCAATGTTACACAATGTGACCTCTAGTTAACCTACTGTTTAACATAGTTAACCTTGCTAACTACAAACACTTTATCTTGGACGTCACTAAGATTGAAATGTTACACAATGTGAGCTCAAGTTAACCTACTGTTTAAAATAGTTAACCTTGCTAACTACAAACACTTTATCTTGGACGTCACTAAGATTGTAATGTTACACAATGTGACCTCTAGTTAACCTACTGTTTAACATAGTTAACCTTGCTAACTACAAACACTTTATCTTGGACGTCACTAAGATTGCAATGTTACACAATGTGAGCTCTAGTTAACCTACTGTTTAACATAGTTAACCTTGATAACCACAAACACTTTATCTTGGACGTCACTAAGATTGCAATGTTACACAATGTGAGCTCTAGTTAACCTACTGTTTAACATAGTTAACCTTGCTAACCACAAACACTTTATCTTGGACGTCACTAAGATTGCAATGTTACACTATGTGACCTCTAGTTAACCTACTGTTTAACATAGTTAACCTTGCTAACTACAAACATTTTATCTTGGACGTCACTAAGATTGCAATGTTACACAATGTGACCTCTAGTTAACCTTGCTAACTACAAACACTTTATCTTGGACATCACTAAGATTGTAATGTTACACAATGTGACCTCTAGTTCACCTACTGTTTAACATAGTTAACCCTGATAACTACAAACACTTTATCTTGGACGTCACTAAGATTGCAATGTTACACAATGTGACCTCTAGTTAAGCTACTGTTTAACATAGTTAACCTTGCTAACTACAAACACTTTATCTTGGACATCACTAAGATTGTAATGTTACACAATGTGACCTCTAGTTAACCTACTGTTTAACATAGTTAACCCTGATAACTACAAACACTTTATCTTGGACGTCACTAAGATTGCAATGTTACACAATGTGACCTCTAGTTAAGCTACTGTTTAACATAGTTAACCTTGCTAACTACAAACACTTTATCTTGGACATCACTAAGATTGTAATGTTACACAATGTGACCTCAAGTTCACCTACTGTTTAACATAGTTAACCCTGCTAACTACAAACACTTTATCTTGGACGTCACTAAGATTGTAATGTTACACAATGTGACCTCTAGTTCACCTACTGTTTAACATAGTTAACCCTGATAACTACAAACACTTTATCTTGGACGTCACTAAGATTGTAATGTTACACAATGTGACCTCTAGTTAACCTACTGTTTAACATAGTTAACCCTGATAACTACAAACACTTTATCTCGGACGTCACTAAGATTGCAATGTTACACAATGTGACCCCTAGTTAACCTACTGTTTAACATAGTTAACCCTGATAACTACAAACACTTTATCTTGGACGTCACTAAGATTGCAATGTTACACAATGTGACCTCTAGTTAACCTACTGTTTAACATAGTTAATCTTGCTAACTACAAACACTTTATCTTGGACATCACTAAGATTGTAATGTTACACAATGTGACCTCTAGTTAACCTACTGTTTAACATAGTTAACCCTGATAACTACAAACACTTTATCTTGGACGTCACTAAGATTGCAATGTTACACAATGTGACCCCTAGTTAACCTACTGTTTAACATAGGAAACCTTGCTAACTACAAACACTTTATCTTGGACGTCACTAAGATTGCAATGTTACACAATGTGACCTCTAGTTAACCTACTGTTTAACATAGTTAACCTTGCTAACTACAAACACTTTATCTTGGACGTCACTAAGATTGCAATGTTACACAATGTGACCTCTAGTTAACCTACTGTTTAACATAGTTAACCTTGCTAACTACAAACACTTTATCTTGGACGTCACTAAGATTGCAATGTTACACAATGTGAGCTCTAGTTAACCTACTGTTTAACATAGTTAACCTTGCTAACTACAAACCCTTTATCTTGGACGTCACTAAGATTGTAATGTTACACAATGTGAGCTCTAGTTCACCTACTGTTTAACATAGTTAACCTTGCTAACCACAAACACTTTATCTTGGACGTCACTAAGATTGCAATGTTACACAATGTGAGCTCTAGTTAACCTACTGTTTAACATAGTTAACCTTGCTAACTACAAACACTTTATCTTGGACGTCACTAAGATTGCAATGTTACACAATGTGACCTCTAGTTAACCTACTGTTTAACATAGTTAACCTTGCTAACCACAAACATTTTATCTTGGACGTCACTAAGATTGCAATGTTACACTATGTGACCTCTAGTTAACCTACTGTTTAACATAGTTAACCTTGCTAACCACAAACACTTTATCTTGGACGTCACTAAGATTGCAATGTTACACTATGTGACCTCTAGTTAACCTACTGTTTAACATAGTTAACCTTGCTAACTACAAACACTTTATCTAGGACGTCACTAAGATTGCAATGTTACACAATGTGACCTCTAGTTCACCTACTGTTTAACATAGTTAACCCTGATAACTACAAACACTTTATCTTGGACGTCACTAAGATTGCAATGTTACACAATGTGACCTCTAGTTAAGCTACTGTTTAACATAGTTAACCTTGCTAACTACAAACACTTTATCTTGGACGTCTCTAAGATTGCAATGTTACACAATGTGACCTCTAGTTAACCTACTGTTTAACATAGTTAACCTTGCTAACCACAAACACTTTATCTTGGACGTCACTGAGATTGCAATGTTACACAATGTGACCTCTAGTTAACCTACTGTTTAACATAGTTAACCTTGCTAACCACAAACACTTTATCTTGGACGTCACTAAGATTGCAATGTTACACAATGTGACCTCTAGTTAAGCTACTGTTTAACATAGTTAACCTTGCTAACTACAAACACTTTATCTTGGACGTCTCTAAGATTGCAATGTTACACAATGTGACCTCTAGTTAACCTACTGTTTAACATAGTTAACCTTGCTAACTACAAACACTTTATCTTGGACGTCTCTAAGATTGCAATGTTACACAATGTGACCTCTAGTTAACCTACTGTTTAACATAGTTAACCTTGCTAACTACAAACACATTATCTTGGACGTCACTAAGATTGCAATGTTACACAATGTGACCTCTAGTTAACCTACTGTTTAACATAGTTAACCTTGCTAACTACAAACACTTTATCCTGGACGTCACTAAGATTGCAATGTTACACAATGTGAGCTCTAGTTCACCTACTGTTTAACATAGTTAACCCTGCTAACTACAAACACTTTATCTTGGACGTCACTAAGATTGCAATGTTACACAATGTGAGCTCTAGTTAACCTACTGTTTAACATAGTTAACCTTGCTAACCACAAACACTTTATCCTGGACGTCACTAAGATTGCAATGTTACACAATGTGACCTCTAGTTAACCTACTGTTTAACATAGTTAACCTTGCTAACTACAAACACTTTATCATGGACGCCACTAAGATTGCAATGTTACACAATGTGACCTCTAGTTAACCTACTGTTTAACATAGTTAACCTTGCTAACTACAAACACTTTATCTTGGACGTCACTAAGATTGCAATGTTACACAATATGACCTCTAGTTCACCTACTGTTTAACATAGTTAACCTTGCTAACCACAAACACTTTATCTTGGACGTCACTAAGATTGCAATGTTACACAATGTGACCTCTAGTTAACCTACTGTTTAACATAGTTAACCTTGCTAACCACAAACACTTTATCTTGGACGTCTCTAAGATTGCAATGTTACACAATGTGACCTCTAGTTAACCTACTGTTTAACATAGTTAACCTTGCTAACTACAAACACTTTATCTTGGTCGTCACTAAGATTGCAATGTTACACAATGTGACCTCTAGTTAACCTACTGTTTAACATAGTTAACCTTGCTAACTACAAACACTTTATCTTGGACGTCACTAAGATTGCAATGTTACACAATGTGACCTCTAGGTAACCTACTGTTTAACATAGTTAACCTTGCTAACTACAAACACTTTATCTTGGACGTCACTAAGATTGCAATGTTACACAATGTGACCTCTAGTTAACCTACTGTTTAACATAGTTAACCTCGCTAAATACAAACACTTTATCTTGGACGTCACTAAGATTGCAATGTTACACAATGTGACCCCTAGTTCACCTACTGTTCAACATAGTTAACCTTGCTAACTACAAACACTTTATCTTGGACGTCACTAAGATTGCAATGTTACACAATGTGACCTCTAGTTAACCTACTGTTTAACATAGTTAACCTCGCTAACTACAAACACTTTATCCTGGACGTCACTAAGATTGCAATGTTACACAATGTGACCTATAGTTAACCTACTGTTTAACATAGTTAACCTCGCTAACTACAAACACTTTATCCTGGACGTCACTAAGATTGCAATGTTACACAATGTGACCTCTAGTTCACCTACTGTTTAACATAGTTAACCTTGCTAACTACAAACACTTTATCTTGGACGTCACTAAGATTGCAATGTTACACAATGTGACCTCTAGTTAACCTAATGTTTAACATAGTTAACCTTGCTAACTACAAACACTTTATCTTGGACGTCACTAAGATTGCAATGCTACACAATGTGACCTCTAGTTAACCTACTGTTTAACATAGTTAACCTTGCTAACTACAAACACTTTATCTTGGACGTCACTAAGATTGCAATGTTACACTATGTGACCCCTAGTTAACCTACTGTTTAACATAGTTAACCTTGCTAACTACAAACACTTTATCTTGGACGTCACTAAGATTGCAATGTTACACTATGTGACCCCTAGTTAACCTACTGTTTAACATAGTTAACCTTGCTAACTACAAACACTTTATCTTGGACGTCACTAAGATTGCAATGCTACACAATGTGACCTCTAGTTAACCTACTGTTTAACATAGTTAACCTTGCTAACTACAAACACTTTATCTTGGACGTCACTAAGATTGCAATGTTACACAATGTGACCTCTAGTTAACCTACTGTTTAACATAGTTAACCTTGCTAACTACAAACACTTTATCTTGGACGTCACTAAGATTGAAATGTTACACAATGTGAGCTCAAGTTAACCTACTGTTTAAAATAGTTAACCTTGCTAACTACAAACACTTTATCTTGGACGTCACTAAGATTGTAATGTTACACAATGTGACCTCTAGTTAACCTACTGTTTAACATAGTTAACCTTGCTAACTACAAACACTATATCTTGGACGTCACTAAGATTGCAATGTTACACAATGTGAGCTCTAGTTAACCTACTGTTTAACATAGTTAACCTTGATAACCACAAACACTTTATCTTGGACGTCACTAAGATTGCAATGTTACACAATGTGAGCTCTAGTTAACCTACTGTTTAACATAGTTAACCTTGCTAACCACAAACACTTTATCTTGGACGTCACTAAGATTGCAATGTTACACTATGTGACCTCTAGTTAACCTACTGTTTAACATAGTTAACCTTGCTAACTACAAACATTTTATCTTGGACGTCACTAAGATTGCAATGTTACACAATGTGACCTCTAGTTAACCTACTGTTTAACATAGTTAACCTTGCTAACTACAAACACTTTATCTTGGACATCACTAAGATTGTAATGTTACACAATGTGACCTATAGTTCACCTACTGTTTAACATAGTTAACCCTGATAACTACAAACACATTATCTTGGACGTCACTAAGATTGCAATGTTACACAATGTGACCTCTAGTTAAGCTACTGTTTAACATAGTTAACCTTGCTAACTACAAACACTTTATCTTGAACATCACTAAGATTGTAATGTTACACAATGTGACCTCTAGTTAACCTACTGATTAACATAGTTAACCCTGATAACTACAAACACTTTATCTTGGACGTCACTAAGATTGCAATGTTACACAATGTGACCTCTAGTTTAGCTACTGTTTAACATAGTTAACCTTGCTAACTACAAACACTTTATCTTGGACATCACTAAGATTGTAATGTTACACAATGTGACCTCTAGTTCACCTACTGTTTAACATAGTTAACCCTGCTAACTACAAACACTTTATCTTGGACGTCACTAAGATTGTAATGTTACACAATGTGACCTCTAGTTCACCTACTGTTTAACATAGTTAACCCTGATAACTACAAACACTTTATCTTGGACGTCACTAAGATTGTAATGTTACACAATGTGACCTCTGGTTAACCTACTGTTTAACATAGTTAACCCTGATAACTAACACTTTATCTCGGACGTCACTAAGATTGCAATGTTACACAATGTGACCCCTAGTTAACCTACTGTTTAACATAGTTAACCCTGATAACTACAAATACTTTATCTTGGACGTCACTAAGATTGCAATGTTACACAATGTGACCTCTAGTTAACCTACTGTTTAACATAGTTAACCTTGCTAACTACAAACACATTATCTTGGACATCACTAAGATTGTAATGTTACACAATGTGACCTCTAGTTAACCTACTGTTTAACATAGTTAACCCTGATAACTACAAACACTTTATCTTGGACGTCACTAAGATTGCAATGTTACACAATGTGACCCCTAGTTAACCTACTGTTTAACATAGTTAACCTTGCTAACTACAAACACTTTATCTTGGACGTCACTAAGATTGCAATGTTACACAATGTGACCTCTAGTTAACCTACTGTTTAACATAGTTAACCTTGCTAACTACAAACACTTTATCTTGGACGTCACTAAGATTGCAATGTTACACAATGTGACCTCTAGTTAACCTACTGTTTAACATAGTTAACCTTGCTAACTACAAACACTTTATCTTGGACGTCACTAAGATTGCAATGTTACACAATGTGAGCTCTAGTTAACCTACTGTTTAACATAGTTAACCTTGCTAACTACAAACCCTTTATCTTGGACGTCACTAAGATTGTAATGTTACACAATGTGAGCTCTAGTTCACCTACTGTTTAACATAGTTAACCTTGCTAACCACAAACACTTTATCTTGGACGTCACTAAGATTGCAATGTTACACAATGTGAGCTCTAGTTAACCTACTGTTTAACATAGTTAACCTTGCTAACTACAAACACTTTATCTTGGACGTCACTAAGATTGCAATGTTACACAATGTGACCTCTAGTTAACCTACTGTTTAACATAGTAAACCTTGCTAACCACAAACATTTTATCTTGGACGTCACTAAGATTGCAATGTTACACTATGTGACCTCTAGTTAACCTACTGTTTAACATAGTTAACCTTGCTAACCACAAACACTTTATCTTGGACGTCACTAAGATTGCAATGTTACACTATGTGACCTCTAGTTAACCTACTGTTTAACATAGTTAACCTTGCTAACTACAAACACTTTATCTAGGACGTCACTAAGATTGCAATGTTACACAATGTGACCTCTAGTTCACCTACTGTTTAACATAGTTAACCCTGATAACTACAAACACTTTATCTTGGACGTCACTAAGATTGCAATGTTACACAATGTGACCTCTAGTTAAGCTACTGTTTAACATAGTTAACCTTGCTAACTACAAACACTTTATCTTGGACGTCTCTAAGATTGCAATGTTACACAATGTGACCTCTAGTTAACCTACTGTTTAACATAGTTAACCTTGCTAACCACAAACACTTTATCTTGGACGTCACTGAGATTGCAATGTTACACAATGTGACTTCTAGTTAACCTACTGTTTAACATAGTTAACCTTGCTAACCACAAATACTTTATCTTGGACGTCACTAAGATTGCAATGTTACACAATGTGACCTCTAGTTAAGCTACTGTTTAACATAGTTAACCTTGCTAACTACAAACACTTTATCTTGGACGTCTCTAAGATTGCAATGTTACACAATGTGACCTCTAGTTAACCCACTGTTTAACATAGTTAACCTTGCTAACTACAAACACTTTATCTTGGACGTCTCTAAGATTGCAATGTTACACAATGTGACCTCTAGTTAACCTACTGTTTAACATAGTTAACCTTGCTAACTACAAACACTTTATCTTGGACGTCACTAAGATTGCAATGTTACACAATGTGACCTCTAGTTAAGCTACTGTTTAACATAGTTAACCTTGCTAACTACAAACACTTTATCTTGGACGTCTCTAAGATTGCAATGTTACACAATGTGACCTCTAGTTAACCTACTGTTTAACATAGTTAACCTTGCTAACTACAAACACTTTATCTTGGACGTCACTAAGATTGCAATGTTACACAATGTGAGCTCTAGTTAACCTACTGTTTAACATAGTTAACCTTGCTAACTACAAACACTTTATCTTGGACGTCACTAAGATTGCAATGTTACACAATGTGACCTCTAGTTAAGCTACTGTTTAACATAGTTAACCTTGCTAACTACAAACACTTTATTTTGGACGTCTCTAAGATTGCAATGTTACACAATGTGACCTCTAGTTAACCTACTGTTTAACATAGTTAACCTTGCTAACTACAAACACTTTATCTTGGACGTCACTAAGATTGCAATGTTACACAATGTGACCTCTAGTTAACCTACTGTTTAACATAGTTAACCTTGCTAACTACAAACACTTTATCTTGGACGTCACTAAGATTGCAATGTTACACAATGTGACCTCTAGTTAACCTACTGTTTAACATAGTTAACCCTGCTAACTACAAACACTTTATCTTGGACGTCACTAAGATTGCAATGTTACACAATGTGACCTCTAGTTAACCTACTGTTTAACATAGTTAACCTTGCTAACTACAAACACTTTATCTTGGACGTCACTAAGATTGCAATGTTACACAATGTGACCTCTAGTTAACCTACTGTTTAACATAGTTAACCTTGCTAACCACAAACACTTTATCTTGGACGTCACTAAGATTGCAATGTTACTGTACACAATGTGACCCCTAGTTAACCTACTGTTTAACATAGTTAACCTTGCTAACTACAAACACTTTATCTTGGACGTCACTAAGATTGCAATGTTACACAATGTGTGGAGTTAAAATGCACTTACAATGTCGGCCAAGTCATCTGTTTGTGTCGACCATTCGGGCTCACTTATGATCACTGATTGTTCCTCCATTACGATAGAAAACTGGAACACACAAATTCAAATTATTTGCATATGCAATAATTCACCGATATAGCCTTATATTTAACACGGTACAGTACTTCAAATGAGGTAATCTCAGGCCTCCAAATGTAAAATTGGTATTCGAAATATATCCGGCGATGTGCACAGTATCAATAACAGTAAATCCTACATGATCATTACGAAAGGAAGGTTGTAGTTTAACGTGGCCGTTAATCGCGAGATCATGAGCCACGGGATGATCACTACGCTCAAGTGAATAATGTCGAGTAATTTCTAATACACATCATTGAGACTTAATGGATCAGCATTATTAACCCCAGTTTGTATACAGTATTGACAGAAGTGAAATGGAGCAACACTCGGATGCGTCTATCATTATGTTGAGTTCCTCTGTTCCCGTACACACACAAACCTGAACATTGATTGGTCGAGACGGGGATAATCTCATTGTACATTTCACACCTCTCAACGGGACTGAGGTTTCGTTTAAGTTAACGGAACTTCTTTGGGAATCAAGGCCAGTTGCATAAACCGTAAACCACAGAATGCCGAGTTCAAACGAAAGCTCTTACATTCTCCTCAGTGAACGGAAGTTAGAGAAAGATGTATTTATCTACACACACCTACAATACTAAAATAACTTGTATAATATCATCATAAAAATGTTCCTAGCGGCTTACCTCTGTCAAGGAGTCAAGGATACTTCTAAATCCTCGACAATACAATATTGTAAAGGGAGTGTCACTGATAACCTGCGCTGGGCACTGAACCAGCAATAACCTTCCGCCGTAAGATAAATTACTTTAAATTGTATTTGTCCCATACACAACATTTGAAATACCCTTACTTGGATCGGTCATCTACTGTAAATAAATAAGAGTTCTCAGTGTGTGAATTCTTGCCATAAATTATGGGATCGCATATGAAAAGCACTAATTCCTTAAAAAACATCCTCCTCGTATTACAAGCCACCAGCTTCAAAAGAAAATACATTAAATTGAACGGCAGTGACTTAGAATTTATCCTTGAACTAGGTAATACAATCTAAAATCTATATTAAAAAAATAGTTCAGCATGAATATCTATGACTTTAGTCATAATTCTAAATTTTCCATTATTGATTATGATATATTATAAATATATCCCCTTTACAAAACATTTTTTTAAATCGCACGATGTCCTTATAAACTTTGATACATGTATCGGCTCGTGTTGAGCATTCTCCAGCCAATAGCACTAATAAAGTTCTCATAAAACAGTCCATGGTTGATTAGTGTGACCTCTCATAACATTTATTACAATATTTTAAAAGATTTTCACATCGTCATGGTAATTAAAACAAATGGACATAAAATGTTTAAAGAATTTAAAAAACCATGTAAAAAATCGTTGAAATCATTTCCAAACAAGGGACCCATTGTACAAGCGTCTTGTATACGAATCGTGTGTTAGTTGTCCATGTAGAGACGAAAGTACGGAAGTTATTAATTATTAAACAAGCGACTTTCCTTCTCTGGAAATGATTTCAACGATGAGTTTTTTACATACGGTAGTTTTGTTAAATTCTTTAAGCGTTTTATGTCCATTTGTTTTAATTACCATGATGATGTAAAGATCTTTTTTTTAATAGGCGCGTTTTGGCGTTCCGTTTGGTATACTTTGGTACAAAAGCTAACCAGACCGTTTTGGCGAGCCTTGGTTTTAACTCGTGCATAGTTTGGTTATAATCAGGCTCTTGAAATCAGTAACGAAGCTAATACTGCGGTTACTGAAATTTGAATCACTTTAGAAGCGCCGATTCAACCATAATTTGATACTACCGTACTATTGAAAGTACGAGATATGGAATCATACTTGAACTTGAATCACTCAGCACGCAACAATTGAAATCAGACAATATCAAATTCTTAGTGGTTTTTGCAATTTTATATTTGACGATTTCGAAATCGAGCCGTTTTGACGTTAGCCGACTTGGTCAGTTGATATAGGGACTACGCTCTCTTAAGGATTATGGTGGCTCTTTTTATAGCGTACGTAGCGCGCTACGAATCTCATCTGTTGTTGATGTTGCTTATATTTAGAAACTGCAACATCGCGGTCATATAGCGTCTCGTATTTTTGGGTGTGTGTGAAATTTGGCTCATAACATAATTGTGTTATTGTGATGGCTGTACTAGGGTGTTTTTAATTTGTAAATTGGGGTAGGATTAGGAAGGAGGTGGCAGTGGCTATCCCAGCATTTGCCTTGAGTAGAAATGGGAATCCCCAGAAAACCCCACTTCCAGGATGGTCAAGATGGGACTCAAACTTAAGGGTCAGGAATTTGTGAAAACTATTCGTAAAGATAACGTAATTGCTGTACAAGACATAAAAGTGCCTTTAGAGCTAGAACACGCGCACTCGTATACCCCCCTGGTTTTTGTCAATGTTTTTTGTGAGAGTGGAACTTCTTAAATCCAAATCAATGGACTTTGCCCAGACCAATAATTACTAGATAGCCGTTAGCCACACATAAATAAATAAACATGTATTGCAGCCGAATGGCCAGCAAAAAGGTTTACAATATTCATTACCTTCATTATTATGAAAATGAAAATCCACAGCCTGCTTCCAGTCTCCGACCGGGTCAGGAATGGAATGAATGAAGCCCCCATCTAGCGGCGAGGATATGAACTGTGCCAGCTGCCGAGGCCTGAAGCACTCCTCTGGGGCAATGATTAAATGAATGACAGATGAAATGAAATGATAGTGGAGAGTGTTGCTGGAATGAAATTTTGACAGGGAAAACCGGAGTACCCGGAGAAAAACCTGTCTGCCTCCGTTTTGTCCAGCACAGATCTCACATGGAGTGACCGGGATTTGAACCACGGACCCAGCGGTGAGAGGCCGGCGTGCTGCCGCCTAAGCCACGGAGGCTCACCTTCATTATTATAACATTTTTAAATATGTTCTTGCACTCTCCTACATAATGTTCACATTACAGTAATGATAATAGGAATGCATTAGAGTACACACAGATTGCTCCTAGCGGTATGTTCTTTTATGTGTAAAATGCGTAAACATTAACCATTATGACAATGGTAATAATTAATATCCGTGTTGACTGATAGGACTATCTTATTAAAACCGACTTGGTCCGTTTGGCGCATTTATTGAAGTGATACGTCCCGCACGGTTTGCTACAGAGTTTGCACATACACACCTGGTTTCTGTCGTGCACAGTGAGGCATCAATAATCATTATCCAGACCATACCTGTGCACAGTGAGGCATCAATAATCTTTATCCAGACCAGACCTGTGCACAGTGAGCCATCAATAATCTTTATCCAGACCAGACCTGTGCACAGTGAGGCATCAATAATCTTTATCCGGACCAGACCTGTGCACAGTGAGGCATCAATAATCTTTATCCAGACCAGACCTGTGCACAGTGAGGCATCAATAATCTTTATCCAGACCAGACCTGTGCACAGTGAGGCATCAATAATCTTTATCCGGACCAGACCTGTGCACAGTGAGGCATCAATAATCTTTATCCAGACCAGACCTGTGCACAGTGAGGCATCAATAATCATTATCCAGACCAGACCTGTGTGGTGTATTTTGTATCCCACATATTGGCAACTGTGGTGATGTCAATGTGCGCGTCTTAGTAACAGTTGAAGAGGCCTCGTGCACTGTCGAACATGGCTGCCATCGTTGAATGAGCAATAAAATACATATTTACGTAATTTAACACACATTTCCGGTGTAGCAGTGCCCAGGGTTAGTAATTTCAGTTGGTAATGTCCCGCAGAAGATGAAGCAAGGGATGAAAATCATACTGCAAGCGCACAGAGTCCGTATACCCCTTCTCATGAAAATGAAAATCCACAGCCTGCTTCCAGTCTCCAACCGGGTCAGGAATGGAATGAATGAAGCCCCCATCTAGCGGCGAGGATATGAACTGTGCCGGCTGCCGAAGCCTGTCGCACTCCTCTGGGGCAATGATTAAATGAATGACAAATGAAATGATAGTGGAGAGTGTTGCTGGAATTAAATATTGACAGGGAAAACCGGAGTACCCGGAGAAAAACCTGTCTGCCTCCGTTTTGTCCAGCACAGATCTCACATGGAGTGACCGGGATTTGAACCACGGACCCAGTGGTGAGAGGCCGGCGTGCTGCCGCCTAAGCCACGGAGGCTCACCCCTACTCATCTTATTATATAATACGTTAAGGCTTAAGGTGTATGTTTCTCAAAATTCAAGCTCCTAAACCAGAGGGAGTTAGAAGGTGCATTTATACCAAAATCTTCCAAATTGTCCCAATCGCACAGGAAAAATCTTGCATTTCTTGAAAAGTCAACGGAAATATGTGTATTCGTTTATAAAGTGTTTTAAAACAAATGAACAAGACGATAACCCCTGCAGGAACTCTGTCGCCTACAGCCCGCATAGCACACGAGCCGAGCGGGCAGTCTGTGCACATGGGGCGCACACTAGCCTTTATGCTAGAGATCTCCCACGGGTCCGCTAGTTATTTTTCATTTCTATTGTCAGTACATATAGAATACATATGTACTTACATCCTAGGAATCTAAACCATCCGTATTTGTCCCTCATTGGTCTCTGGGACAACGTTCTTCTTGACCTCGACTTCAATAGTTCGATTAACTGCATGATCATCTGCTCTCACGGGTAATATATTTGTAAGTAGTGGGATACAGAGAGTGCTGAGCCACAGCCTACTTTCCTACGAACTTTGCCGATATCTCCCGAACGCATGATCAGATTTTAACGAACGATGTGTTTTTGGCGTTGGGATGACGTCCTCTTTGCGAAGAATGTGTGTGGGTATTTTTAATTATTTTTTTAAAATTTGATTTTGAAATTGGCGCTATTTTGGAAACAGTGAAGATGAGAAAAAAAGCTTGTTTGACGTTAATGAGAGGTGGCTATGCCCTCTAGGTGGACAGCAAGTTTGAAGTGTGTAGGAGGAAAAAAATTATAGCCTACTTTCTCGCGAACATTGGCGATAATTGGCGAACGGATGGTCGGATAGTAACGAATGAGATGTTGCGGACGTTGGGGTGACGTCTTATTTGCTAAGAATGTGTGTTGGTATTTAAAAGAATGAAAATTGCTGTTTTTGAATTTTTGATTATTTTGGAAACGGTGAAGATAAGAAAAAAGTTTGTTTGACTTTAATGAAAGGTGCCTATGCCCTCTAGGCAGAAACCAAGTTTCATGTGTGTAGGCCAAAAGAAAATGAATTTTGAAAAATGGTCAGTATTTTGGAAACGGTGAAGATGAGAAAAAAAGTTTGTTTAACATGAATGGTTGGTATTTACCTGGTGTATCTGCACTATAAATTTGAAGTCGCTAGGTGAAAAACCTATGCACGTTTTACAGTTCTCCTGCAAATCGCGTATGTGCTTAATACGCATGGCTATGTTGGGAAAAGGTTAAGTAGTGAGGGAGGAGTAGGGTTGAGTGAGGGATCGTTTAAATGGTCTTTTTCCCACTCTATTAAATGGTGAGGTTATTTTTCAAAATGGGTGGCATTTGGAAACGCAATTTGAGGTAAACCTTTTGACATTTTTGGGATATTTAATAAAAGTGATTGTGACGTGAATGATGTTATTTTTTGTATCGTCGTTTGTAAGTAGTCGGGCTTTGTAAATGATTATTTATAGATGAGTTATTAAAAAAATAATTAAAGAACCCAAAATCTAATAGGTCATTCGCTATTTAGTATCTCGCTAACCAATAATGCGATTTAAACATATGCGGTGTCGTAGGACTCATTTCTATGGACAAGGTATGTCTACCCCAAAATAAAAACCACCCTACCCGGGGGGGGGGGGGGGGAGAGATAAGTTTTTTTTTATGCATACACACTTGGCGGCTTTTGTAGGAGAGCGGGCTTTTTAAATGATTATTAATAAATGAGTTTTATTAAATATTTATTTAAATAAACCAAAGAAAAACTAAAAGGTCATCCGCTTTTTAGTACCTCGCTAACCAATAATGCGATTTAAACATATGGGGTGTCGTAGGACTCGTGGTGAACTCCCCTTTTCTATGGACGAGGTATGTCCACCCCAAAATAAAAAACTACCCTTACCTGGGGTAAATAATATATTTTTGATTGCGTGTGCACTGACGGCTTTTGTCAAAAGGGCCTAACTACACTCTTGTTAATATTTTCTGAACCCCTGATGGGAATTTGCCGTAGGTCACTTGGGGTGACGCCCCGTTTTTGAATGTATGATTCATTTTTGTCAAAAGGGCCTAACTTCACTTTTGTTAATATCTCGCGAACCAATCATGCTAGAGACTTGTATGAGGGGTCCTAGCACTTGGGGCGACGTCCCCCTTTGGGGGGGGGGTGAAACTACCCCCCAAATTGAAAAATCAATATCTTGGAAACTAAGAACCCTAAAATTAGGTGTGTTAGCTTTAAAAATAGGTGATGATATAGGCTTTTACCTCGATTGGTCATTTTTTCCCTAAAATAGTAAATACACATTTTACGAGAAAAAACGTGTTAAACACTTAAAAACGATAAATGAACCTAAGATCTTTTGTTTTTGATGAAAAATAGCACGGGGTGAAAACTACCTCCAAATTGAAAAATCGATACCTTTGAAACTAAGAACTCTAAAATTACGTGTGATAGCTTAAAAATATATCATGATTTATGCTTTTATCTGGATAGGTCATTTCACCCCTAAAACAGTAAACAGTGATTTTTCAGGGGGAGTAAAAGGTGTTAAACGGGTAAAAATTATAATTGAACCTAAGATCTTTTGTCTTTGATGAAAAATAGTGGGGGTGAAAACTACCCCCAAATTGAAAAAAATAATTGAGTTTTTGAATATTTATTTAAATAAACCAAAGAAAAACTAATAGGTCATCGGCTTTTTAGTATCTCGCTAACCAATAATGCGATTTAAACATATGGGGTGTCGTAGGACTCGTGGTGAACCCCCCTTTTCTATGGGCAAGGTATGTCTACCCCAAAATAAAAAGTACCCTTACCTGGGGGTGAAGTTTTTTTTTTGTATGCATACCCACTTGGCGACTTTTGTAAGAGAGCGGGCTTTTTAAATGATTATTAATAAATGAGTTTTTTAAATATGTATTTAAATAAACCCAGAAAACTAATAGGTCATCGGCTTTTTAGTATCTCGCTAACCAATAATGCGATTTAAACATATGGGGTGTCGTAGGACTCGTGGTGAACTCCCCTTTTCTATGGACCAGGTATGTCTACCCCAAAATAAAAACTACCCTTACCCGGGGTGTGAGATAGTTGTGTTTATTATTTCTTTTTGCATACGCACTTGGCGGCTTTTGTAAGAGAGCGGGCTTTTTAAATGGTTATTAATAAATGATTTTTAATATTTATTTAAATAAACCAAAAAAACTAATAGGTCATCGGCTTTTTAGTATCTCGCTAACCAATAATGCGATTTAAACATATGGGGTGTCGTAGGACTCGTCGTGAACCCCGCTTTTCTATGGACAAGGTATGTCTACCCCAAAATAAAAAGTACCCTTACCCGGCGGTGAAATAATTTTTTGGTATGCATACCCACTTGGCGGCGTTTGTAAGAGAGCGGGCTTTCTAAATGATTAATTATAGATGAGTTTTTTAATATACTCGTATATTTAAATAAACCCAAAAAACTAATAGGTCATCGGCTTTTTTAGTATCTCGCTAACCAATAATGCGATTTAAACATATTGTGTGTCGTAGGACTCGTGGTGAAACCCCCTTTCCTATGGCCGAGGTATGTCCACCCCCAAAATAAAAACTACCCTTACCTGGGGGTAAATAATATTTTTTGTATGTATACACACCAGCGGCATTTGTCAAAAGGGCCTAACTACACTTTTGTTAATATTTTCTGAACCCCTGATGGGGTTTTGCCATAGGCAGTATCCAAGCACTTGGGGTAACGTTCCGTTTTTGAATGTATGATTATTTTTTTTGTCAAAAGGGCCTAACTACACTTTTGTTAATATCTCGCAAACCAATTATGCTAGGGTCGTGTATGACGGGTCCTAGCACTTGGGGCGACGTCCCCCTTTGGGGGATGAAACTACCCCCCAAAATTGAAAAATTAACATCTTGGAAACTAAGAACCCTAAAATTAGGCATGATAGCTGAAAAAAGTGGCGATAACATAGGCTTTTACCTCGATCGGTCATTTCACCCCTAAAACAGTAAATAGTCATGTTATGGGAAAAAGTGTTAAACACTTAAAAATGATAAATGAACCTAAGATCTTTTGTTTTTGATGAAAAATAGCAGGGGGATGAAAACTACCCCCAAATTGAAAAATCGATACCTTGGAGACTAAGAACCCTAAAATTAGGTGTGATAGCTAAAACAAAGATGTCATGACATATGCATTTACCTGGATAGGTCATTCGAACCCTAAAGCAGTAAATAGTGATTTTATAGGAGAAGAAAGGTGTTAAATGGTTAAAAATGATAATTGAACCTATGATCTTTTTGTTTTTTTATGAAAATAGCAGAAGGTGGGGGTAAAACTACCCCAAATTGAAAAAATCGATATGTTGAAAAATAGGTGATGACATACGCTTTTACATCGGTAGATTATTTCAGTCTTAAAACAGAGAATAGCTATGTTTCAGGGGAAAAAGTTATTAAACACTTAAAAAGCACAAGCGTTTTGTGAAACCTCGCTTTAAAGGACGTGTGTATGGAGGATTATTATTATTATTATTATTATTATTAGGTAATTATGGATTAATGTGTGTATAGATAACTAACCAGTGGGGAGCGTGATGGCGCAGTGGCTTACTTGCTGGTATTTACCCGGACGGCTGGGGTTCAAATCCCGGTGACTGCGTAGTGGAATTTTCACCTGAAAAATCACGGGGTGTCAGGAAGTTCATTCGACCTTAAATCACCGGCCAAAACCAAAATAAGCCTGGTTGGCTCCGGAGACCCCAATTAATTGGGAAAAGCCGAAGAATGAAAAAGAAGAAAGAAAGGTAACTAACCAGTAATAGTAAACATTTGTTTGAGGTGTTGGAGAAGTCAGGATGGCCAACCCATTGTCATGGTCCATGAATTGACCACAAAATGTTACCTTTAAAGACTCAGTGTACCCTGTTGCAGCCTTTAGAAAAAATCTAACCCGGGGCCTTTGAGGTGACAGTGGATTTATATTAATGATGCTTTTTAAACAAACATACGCTTGCATATTACAACTGGGTTGAAACTGCACAGAGACACTGGCTTTTGTTTGTGTAGTGAGTCTTGGAGATGAGAGCACGGCGATGTTGCCAACAAGCCTCATATTACTCGTCTACTTGATAGTGGACGTGCTCCGCACAGTGTTAACGTACATGACTAGATAGATGTTAGGTAAGGGTTGACAAATCTCAGTGAACCTTATTGCAACCTTAAAATGAAAATGAATTTCTTGGTATAGTCGGGCTTGGAACCCAAGACACTAGGGTTGACAACCAAGCATATTAACCACTACACTGTTAGATGGTCAAATGATAATGTAACAGAACGTATAGAAAAGTTTTCTGTAATTTAACGAATTGACTAAGAGCCATACAATGAGAGGTGTAGGTAATTGAAATTAAATCCTTAGCTGATGACCCTACTACATGTAAGCTATAGCAATGCCCGCCTATAAGCTATCATGATAGAAATAAAAGTTATGGGTTGTTTTAAACGGAGAATGATTGTATTTACTGTGAAATACAAATCTGAATTTAAAAATAGTTTATGTCCTACATGAAGTTTGAACTATTTTATTTATACTTTAGACAAACGCTAACATAAGTGTAATTCAGAAGCCAAGGCCCTCTTTTCTATTCTACACTGTACACCGCAGTTAAAATCAAAAATATTCACGATCCGGTCAGGAATGGAAGCTGGTGTTGTAACGAACAAAAGACATGCGTTCTATAAACTTAACCACTATGCTGTCCTATTGATTCCTAATGGTTCTCGAGATCGTTAAGATGGAAATTAAATCTAAACTACAACTAAAACTTACTACTAACTTATATACTAGAAGATGAAATGAAAAACAAAAGGACATTGGAGCAAATAAAGGACAGAAGGAATAAAAAGTGGCCCTCAACCCTCAAGAATGTGGATTGAGGGAGTTGGAAGGAAGGAGAGCCATGAAAGGCAAATAGAAAAGTAAAAGAGGAGAGGCTCTTCCCCAGAAGTAATGGATAAAAGGGAGAAAACCGAAACAAGCTCAGGAATCCCTTGGGGTCGCCAACATCCAAACTGATCAGTCGTAAGCCCCTGAGGGTGTAGCCATATGCAGAGTGCACCACACCTGTTGGGGCTATATACACCCTACCTTAAGATGGTGTTGAGCAAAAGGCAGGAAATAACATGAAAATAAAAAGAAGGCTGCCTCCTCACCCAACGAGGGTATCAGAAAAATAAAAATAAACAACGGGCCAATTAAGTTGGAAAAACGAAAGAGACTCCCAAGGCCTTGGGTACCCTAATAATGTCAGGGTCGGTAGAGAACAAGAGTTGACCAAGTGTGGTCGAAAGGTAAGACGACAGAGACGAATCCAACACAATTTAGTAGAAGCAATGCCGGACACTGCTGGGGCCCCTGTGGTCGCCTACTTGCATACCACTAGATGTGAGCCCCTGGGGGTGGTGGAAATAAAGACCTCTTTGTGTTATATCAGTGGCTTTAAGGACGGTAACACATAGCATGTATGTTTATGATCCGATACTGAACCTAGGGCTATGCAAAATTGTATTGGACACTCAGATAATAATACTATGAATAACCCCTTATTTTTGTCCAAGTATAGTACATGGGACTGATGACCATGATTTCCAAGCCCCTAAGTACGACAAAAACAAATTATTTCCTTTTTAATCAGTTGGGGTGAGGTGAGTTTTCTAAACTACAAACTCATGTGGTTTTCCACTTCTACTCCAGGCAAATGCCATGGTTGTCCCACAGACAAGTGCAAAGAAAGCTGAAACAAGCTATGTTTACATCAATTTCATTCTTGCTTGTGAGCATGTACTTGTCATAACAAGTGATGATCATTTGATGTTAAGAATAGTGAAATGCTTGCAACTGTCCAATGCTAGGACCTGATTAGCGGCTTTTAAAACATGGAATGGTATGGAGTACTCTTCCCTCCAAACTAACAAGACGAGTGTTAGATCCCCCACAACACCCATGCTTAAAGTCATTATAAATGGCTATGCACTTAAGGTCATGACGGTCTCCTCCTCCTCAATCCTACCCTTCATGATGAAAGGCACACTCTAATACAGCCATAATAGTGACAGGTTATCTGTCAAATACCTATCTCCAGATTTACCTTGAAATTGACTAGAATGTTCTAAAATCCACTAAATTTTCCGCAAACTGACCAAATGACTAGAAATTCCAGCAAAATCCAACAAATGACTACCAGATTTATTGAAATTCCATTGATTTATCTAAGAATGGTTTAAATTACCTGAAATTGATATAAATTGAGCTAAATATTTATGAAAATTCACTAAAATTTACCAAACTTTCCCAAAGTGGGCTACAAACTATGCAATTTATCCATTTTTTTTTGGAAATTCAATAGATGTACTCGAAAATTCCATATTATTCCCTTTACATGTATGCTTTTATTGTTGTTTTGTTTACCACACTCTCTGCAGACAAATACCTGAACATGACTTTCTTGTAGACTAGGACCTGAATATTCGACATGATAGCTGAGTTTCATCTCCCATAAACTCATTTGTGAGGTGGGTGTCGGGAAAGGCATTTAGCTGTAAAAACCACCCCTCACATAGACCTTCATAACCTCTTACGTTGAGGTTCATAACACTAACTACATTGAATGATTGAACGGTTTCCTTTTCAAGGTTGCAAGATGCTTGCAAGGTTCCTAAAATGCAATTAAATTTAATAAATACCTTAAGATGGTTTGATTTGTTTAATGATATGGTGTTGATGATTGATATATACGTTAAGACTATTTTTTTAGGTCTTGACTGGCCTTGCAATAAGAATTGGCTAACCAATCAGGGAAACATTTTGGCCACTATGTTGGTTATTGAGCAGTAAGTACAGTTCTAGAAAGCTGTGTATAATTTTTTTAATCATATACAACTGAGGCTTAGTTTTATAGAGAACCCGTCTGACCATGTTAGTTAAACAAGACATTATACCACAGGATACTTATGTACAGCTTACCAAAAATAATTTTGTATAACAGTAAATGCCAGTCAGCAAACAGTTATGGAGTACTAAACAAATCATCATACAATAACTCAGAGCTCTTCTAAAAATATTCATGTTGGCACTCGCTTGCTATATATTTTTTTTCTGGCGTGGGAGTGATTATCGAGAAATGAAATGCAACACAAACAAACAATGAGCGCGTGCGGTGGTTGAGATTGATACCATGACTTACTGTCGGTTATGTAGCTATGTGGAATGTATATCACGTATGGTTTACTTTAAGGTTTGGAGATCCCATTAAAACTATTCATACAATAAATGATCATGATTCACTCTTTGATGTGAAAATATTTATTATATAATATTTGAAAATGAAAATCCGCAGCCTGCTTCCAGTCTCCGACCGGGTCAGGAATGGAATGAATGAAGCCCCCATCTAGTGGCGAGGATATGGACTGTGCCGGCTGCCGAGGCCTGACGCACTCTTCTAGGGCAATGAGTAAATGAATGCCAGATGAAATGAAATAATAGTGGAGAGTGTTGCTGGAAAGAAATGTTGACAGGGAAAACCGGAGTACCCGGAGAAAAACCTGTCTGCCTCCGTTTTGTACCGCACAGATCTCACAAGGGGTGACCGGCATTTGAACCACCGACCCAGCGGTGAGAGGCCGGCGTGCTGCCGCCTAAGCCACGGAGGCTTCTATATAATATTTTAATGAAAACAATTATGATTTATTAAATATTTATATGTTTACTGTATTCTTATTTAATGTAGGCACTGGAGGCACTATCGACCAAAATACAGCACTATCTGGAGTGTATATTGCATACTCGAAGGTTTGGTGGTCGCATTAAAGGTATTCCTACAATAAATGATTTTCAAGTTGTCGTTCTATGGCGTGAAAATATTTAGTAGAGGATATATGCTAACAGGATTTGCCACTGGAATTATTTTATAAGTAGTTATTTTAATGACCAACAGAGTTCACTGTTAAGAAGGTAGATCCCTATATGGGAATGTAGGATAACATGTAACATGTTATACATGACATGTGACAACTGTAAGGCTTGTGATTTTTTTAATATGCCTTTATTCCCTATATTAATTGAGACGTGTACGGGAAACGTGGATGGGCCAACTTACCTGTATTCAGGGGTCCGGGTCACTTCCGCAGCAAAATCACCTCCAGATGACATGTCCCAACAGAAGAGCTCAAAGGAGTGGAAGGAAGATGGAGAAGGGGACAACACACACAGGCTATCGTACAGACACCCCCCAAAAACCCGACGGAACTGCCGTCGGTGAAATAATGCCACAACAAAAGATAAAAAAATTATAAATAAAAGGTTTAATAATAAAATTTTAAAGGAGAACCTTCACCAGAAACGGAACATGCATCAACCAACACAAATTTACCAAGAAGGCCAGATAGCGCCTAACATGCTTGCTTGCAAAGCCAAGAAGAGGAAAGACTTAATTTAAAATAAAAAAAATATTAAACAGCCCAAAGGTTTAAAAAAAATTTACATGCATAACACAATGAGAAAGGGCTTGATAATTTGCAAGGGAATGCAATAACGATCCGGCCTGCGTAGATCCCGGCCGCGATGAAACGAAAAATAAAAAAAATTAAATAAATCAAATTAAATAGTACCAGAAAACAATTCATTAATTTGCATGATGGAGATAAACACAGGAACAATTACGAAAAACGCAAGGTTAAAACCGACAAGGTCAAATAAAAAAAAACATCTTAAGTTAACACAACACGTTTGAGCTTCGCGGTGGACGCCTAGAGACTGACCTGAGACCATAATGTATCTCTTCATAATAAAACAAAAGCATGGCCACTAAAACGCAAGGAAACGGCATGCCAGATCGAAATTACGGCAAACAATTAATAAAATTAAATTTAAACATTAGCAGAAGGAAATGAACGGCGGAAAACGATATGTCTAAAAACTATTACAATCGTGAAAGGCACGGCTAATGAATAAATTAATTTGAATACTATATCAATCATAAGATTGGCAAAAGAAACTAAATAATAATTTAAACGTGAAATAAACTAGAAATGTGTCTCCAGGAGGTACGAAGAAAAGATAACAAAGTTCAAATAAATCAGGAAACGTAAATAAAACAGAAATAAAATTAGGCCTATAAACAAATGAGGAACAGAATTAAAATATTACTACAAGATGATATCGGAGCTCCATAACAATAATAAACATCAAGAAAAATAATGTAACGTACCTTACATCCTTCGCAGTGGAGACACAATAATAATAAAATAATTAACATACAATATAAATAAATAATACGGCACTAATTGCCTTGAAAATGGCTAACACGCCCATGCGCCGTTTCGATGTCACAAGCACTCCTGTTGCATCCAGATGCGATTTACTTTGTATATTTCCTCTTCACGGCGGAAAGATGAAACTAAATCCTTATGTAGCACAAGCGTTTCCTTTTCCTTGAATATGTATTCATATTTGGTAACAGCCAGGGCCAAGCCCCCCAGCACACAGAGAGATTTTTCTTCACACCAGCGGCCGTCTTCTTGTTTACAAACTAGCTAGTCCATCAACTCCACAAGATGGCGGAGAATTTTTACGTCAAGAAGCGGACTGCATTCATTTAACTAATATTGTCCAATCACGGTCTGACACCTCAAACAACAATGTCATAAATAAGTACATAATTTGGCGGTATCAAGAATACACCGGCATTTGTTTCAAGACGAAGAATGTAATTGTCTTTCAATTATGTCATGCGTATAAAGAGTTTTATAAGGCGCAGCACACACTACCTAGCGGGGAGACAGGAACTACTTGACGTCTTTCCAAAGTCCGACAGCAGCTACCATCTCGTGGACACAGGCGGAACCGAGCGACGAAGCGGTCGTTTCAAAACTTCAAGAGCTGTATCCATGAGTAAATACATGTTTGAAACGTTGGGACGTGCACATGCACGTAACAGTCTCCCTCCCTTAAGTGTGAACACGGTTCACGAATATGCCTAGGCATAGAGAGTACTCCTTAACTTGTCGATTCACCAGAGATGTTTCCCGAAGATAATGTTCACCAGTTAACTCCAATTGATGGATGAATCCGCATCGTTTTGGTTAGGAAGAATGCAGGGTCAGATTATCAGTGATGGGATAATTGATCACCTCGCAAACCACTTAGTCAACAGCATCACTGTGTCCAAAAATCTTCAGAAAAGCAGTACACCAGCACCAGCAGTGCTTTTAGAGTCCGAGACACGTTAGATACATTTTCAATAAGGCCAATTTAGTTCGCTTTAGACGAAGTAGGTTGAAGCAATGTGCAAGATATTATTCGACGCGTGGGCAGCCATTTACAAAAATAGAAGTTAATCTAATTTCAAAAAAAGGTTTACAGAATTACTAAATCTTACTACATTTTACAAAGAGAAACAAGGTTGAATTTAAATGAAGGAAATATTTCTGACAATGCCCTAGATCCTTGCTTACAAAATTTCATTAACAAGTTTACCTTTTTACAGATTCGAAGTACATTTCAAGATTACATGAGTTAAACGACTATACACTTAGATGGAACTACGGTAGAGGAATGACCACTACAATTCCCAAAGGGAACAGGAATACAAGGTTACCATGAGTTAGGTCTCCCACCGAGCCCAACTTACATGTTAGCATCTCCTATGAAACATCAAAATTAGGTACACTTTTACAATTTACCATTACAATGGGAACTTCCCAACATTTACATTTTGTATCCCATCAGAGTTTGTATACCCAGTTCAAAATTCCAGAAGGAACAGATGCCTGAAGGCTTCAATGAAGGTTAGGGATACTCTACATTATACAAAATTTGTTTAAAAAAATTTACGGTAACATTTCCTCATTAGACACCTCTCCACCTCGCTTAATGTGTGATAGATGCACTCTAGAAATTTTGTTGGCCTTAGGGTTTCGAACAAGAAGAGTAACTGGAGTCAAGAATGCCTCTACATAACATGGGCCTTTAAAACGAGGGGTTAACTTGCTTGAAACTAGATTACTGACGCCCTTGGGCTCGAAATTGCGGACGTACACAACATCACCAATTTCCAAATCAGCTGGCTTGCGACAGGCATTGTGTCGCCTGGCAAGTTGGTCATGTGATACCTTAATATTCTCTCTAGCCTTGTCGAATTTCGCCCTCATATCCTCGGGCGTGAAACTGTCTGGAAGGAGATCGTGCAGGTTCCACAGATTAGACAACGGAGAATTGGCCATAAAGGAAAACATTAACGAAAAAGGGGTAGCTTGCGTGCTGTCATGTACGGCGGTGTTGAAAGCAAAATTGAGCCAATGCAAATTAGAATCCCACTTGGAATGGTCGTCGTGGTGGAAAGCAATCAGAGCAGAACGGAGATTACGATTGACTCGCTCTGCGAGCGACGGGTTAGGAAAATAGGGAGTGGTGGGTACATGCGAAATAGCATAATCAAATAAGAATTGACGGAACTGATGAGATACAAAGCACTTGGCATTATCTGACTCCAGATACTGACATGGCCCAAAGGACGAAAAGATGGAATTAAGACACTTTATGACGGAACTGGTCGTAGCCTGTCTGGTGGGGAAAATCCAACTAAACCGGGTGAAACCGTCAGTGCAAACAAGCGCAAATTGGTTTCCCCGACCAGAGCGAGGGAACGGTCCAACATGGTCGATAAAAAGCCTCTCCATGGGTCTAGATGCCGGTTCAGATGACAACAGGCCAACCTTAGTAGAAACCGGAGGTTTGCTAATACTGCATGCAGCACAATTCCTAATGAGCCTCCTGATGTCGCCATCCATACCTTGCCAAATGAAAAACTGTCTGATTTTAGCTCGGGACTTGAATACTCCTAGGTGGCCACCAATAGGAGATTCATGATAGTAACGAAAGATTTCCGGAATGAGGATCGACGGGAGCACAATTTTAGGTAGGCGGTCATGACGAGACGAACAACACAATACACCGTCCTTCAGAGAGTAAGGCTTGATCACTTCACCAGAATTGATTCGGTCAATAAGGCTAGATAAGGAAGGGTCTTCTTTCTGGAATCGTCTCACATCCTCAAAAAGCACAGGGGAATTGCTAAGAACGGCGTTGACACAATTTACAGCAGATACAAGGGTTACGGGTTCACATTCCTGAACATCCTCTTCAGCTGTTTCCTCGTACATGCGGCTTAAAGAATCAGCTACCGCATTTTCGGACCCACGAATATGTTGGACAGTGAACTGGAACGACAGAATTCTAGTTGCCCACCTAGCAATTCTACCAGTTTTGCGGGGTTTCCCTAAGACCCAGCTCAAGGCTTGGTTATCGGTCTCAAGGAGAAACTTAGTGTGCTCAAGATACATACGGAATTTTTCTAGAGCGAACAACACAGCTAAACCCTCAAGTTCGTAAATGGAATACTTCCTCTCTGCGTCCGTTAAGGTACGAGAAGCGTATGCAATGGGTTGCCTACCCAGATCAGATTCCTGCAGTAGAACACAACCAACACCACGACCAGACGCATCAGTCTGCACAATGAACTGCTTCCCAAAATCCGGAATGGCTAACACAGGGGCGTTAGAGAGCGCAAGCTTAAGATCTTCGAAGGCTGCCTGCTGAGAGGGACCCTTCTCGAACTTCACAGCCTTTTTGCGTAATTGATTTAGAGGAGCAGCACGGTCGGCAAAGTTACTGATAAACTTACGGAAGAAGTTGACCATACCAATGTAACGAGCAACACCCTTGGCGTTCTTGGGTGGTTTAAAATCTCTGATGGCCTGTGTACGAGACTGGTCCATTGAGATACCAGATTCAGAAACAATATGTCCCAAGAAGGAAATTTTGGGCTTGGCAAATGAAACCTTGGACAATTTGACGGTAAGTCCAGCGTCACGCAACCGATCAAGTACAATTTTCAGATGATCAACGTGTTCCTCGAAGGACTCGGAATAGATCACCACATCGTCAAGGTAGTGGTACACAAACTTGAATTTAACTTCTGAAAATACCTTGTCCAGAAGTCTGCTCAACACAGCGGCTCCGGTGGATAGGCCAAACGGGACACGGGCATATTCAAACAGGTTCCAGTCAGTGGAAAAAGCAGTTACATGCCTTGATTCAGGAGAGAGGGGAATTTGGAAGTAGAAAGAATTTAAATCGAGGATCGTGAACACCTTCGCGTTGCGAAACCAACTAAAACATGTGTGAAGGTCCGGCAAAGGAATGGACTGCAAAACCACTTTTTGATTAAGGGCCCTATAGTCGACCACCGGCCGAAAACCACCGTTAGGTTTTGGCACAAGAAATACAGGGGATGAGTAGGCAGAGATAGAGGGTTGGATTACACCTTCTTCTAACATCTTATCGATAATCTTACGAAGTTCAGCCATCTTGGGCGGGGCAAGGCGATACGGGCTGGAACGCACCGGCACAGAATCGGTTAGCTCAATCTTGTACTCCATCAAATGGGTTACACCCAGCTTGTCAGTAAATACATCACTATACTCCTGACATAACCTCTTAATGGCATCCTTTTGCAGACTCGTTAAATTTTCCAGATCGAGATCCTCAATAGTCATAGGTTCAGTAACAGAATTGACAGCAGGAGAAGATAAAACCGGGTTAAAAGATAATTTACTCTGTGGATTAAACTTAAACCATAAGTTGCGAGCACCAAAATCAAGAAGCATACCAACGTGTGACATGAAATTAGCTCCAATGACCACAGCACAAGAAAGATTTCTGGCAACCAAAAATTTAAATTTCCAAGAAAAATTTAGAATATGAATTTTGACTGTCATACTACCCAAAATACTTAAGTTTGAACAATTTGCCGAAATAAAAGATTCATTGTTAGGCTCTAACTCAGGAAATTTGCAAACACTCTTCATAGATAAAAACCAGTCCTCGCTTATAAAGGATGCGACACTACCAGAATCAAGCAACGCAGAAACGGGCTCGTCATTAACACAAATTTCAATAAACGGGGATATTCCTTTAGCCACAGGAGAAATTCCAAAATCATTACTCACTCTAACACGATTACAAGTAGTGACGAGGACACCCGCACCACAGGTTTCACACAACGTTTAGAATTAGGCTGACTTGCCACGCCATTGCTCACCGACAGGTTAGGTAGATCAGCGACATAAGCAGAATTAGCACATGAAGATTTAGCTTTCAACGAGCTATCAAGACTATCATTGGTAGGGCGACCAGAAACTTCACAGGGTTTTCCCAAACTCTTACGCACAGAAATATCCTTGGAAGTAACACCCGAATTGGTCTCCTCAACGTTCCGTCATTGGCGATACACAGCCTGGTTACTCGGACACACCTTCTTGACATGTCCCACTCCACCGCACGTGTGGCACTTAATGTTGGGTCGAGGATGAAACATAACCTTTGGCGGGGGACGAGACATCAAGGAAGGAGGGGGAAAAGACATCAAGGAAGGAGGAGGAACATTAGCTACACGAAGGGAATCTGCATGCTTCACGGCCATAGCCTCAACAACGACCTGTTTCAGCTCGACAAATGACGAAGGCCTGGTACACATAGTCATGTATGACCTATATTGAGGCGAAAACCCATTTACAATTGATGACACCAACTGTCGCTCTGTTAAAGGGGATGCAAAAACCTGGGCATACACCTTAATGTCACTGACATAGTCGCTAAGGGACTCGTCCAGCCTTTGGACACGATAAAGGAACTTATGCTCGAGAGCACTTAGGGCGCTCGCAGGGACAAAAAACCACAACACTTCCCTAATAAACATGGCTAAGTACATGCGGAGGTGGATAGCTTCAACAAGCTTATCGCGCAGCATACCGGATGCAACTGGATACAAAAGTTGGAAAATCTGAACTTCTGACATCCCAAAAATCGAGGCATGGTTACCCAACTCGACCACTTGCTTTAAAAATTGTACCACTTGGGTAACGTCATCAAGGTTGAAATGCTTTAACTTAGTTAAGCAACCAGAAATAGGATGAGGAATCGACCCATAATTAACGGTAGGTGAGAACGTAGCATTAGGAATAGAGACATTGTTACCAGGGTAGCCCGCTCGCACACCCTCTACAGGCGACAAAACATTTATATTACTAGAGAAAGAACTGGGATGCAATGGGTCGGCAGGACCCAGGAAATCATTAGGTGACCTAACATCAGAAGAATGACCGTATGCAGGATTAAGTGGTATGGACGAGCCATCACTAGGCAACAGAGGGGCAGGCAAACTACTACTGGTAATCGATCCCAAAACCTCAGACCTAGTAAACAGAGGTGACTCACGTTCAACCCCAGAAGAACTCTCTAATTTCACAAGGTTATCGCTTAAGTCAATTAAATTGAAAACACTATTGTTGTCGGCCATTTTGGAAAACACAGAATGCAGACAGCCAATATAGAAGGACACAAATTTCAGGAATTACAAGGACAGTTTACACTTTCACAACAGTACCACAACCACCAATTACCGACACCAAAGATTAGGCTGACACTCGAACACCAACACCATACTACACAAAATCATGCACAAGCTGTCCAGAACTGCATACGTCACCACCTGCTTGGCTCGAGAACAGGGAGCTAAATTACAAAAATAGGCACAAAACATCAGGCTACCAGCTTCCGACGGGGCTCCAGGATGTCTTCACACGCAGCATATAGGCTATCAGAACATTACGAAATCCCATTTCCCATGCCAAGAACACATGTCAGTCACTCACCGGGCTTCATTTTCAGTGGGGATGTTGCACACCAACAAGGTAAAATACAGTAGTAAACGCCTCGTTTAGAACAGGTCACATACAGCATACCACATGGATATCCAGAGGCAAACATGAAACAAAACAAACGACAAGGATTAGCAAAACATAACATTAAGTGCACTGGCCTGACAAAATCCCAGCAACAACTGACCCATCAGCATTAGAGGGGTCCATAAAACAGCCTGCGGGTACTGGGGAGGGGATAGTTACGGAAGTGAACTCGAGCAGGATCTGCTACCAGAATGAGACGTGTACGGGAAACGTGGATGGGCCAACTTACCTGTATTCAGGGGGCCGGGTCACTTCCGCAGCAAAATCACCTCCAGATGACATGTCCCAACAGAAGAGCTCAAAGGAGTGGAAGGAAGATGGAGAAGGGGACAACACACACAGGCTATCGTACAGACACCCCCCAAAAACACGACAGAACTGACGTCGGTGAAATAATGCCACAACAAAAGATACAAACAATTATAAATAAAAGGTTTAATATTAAAATTTTAAAGGAGAACCTTCACCAGAAACGGAACATGCATCAACCAACACAAATTTACCAAGAAAGCCAGATAGCGCCTAACATGCTTGCTTGCAAAGCCAAGAAGAGGAAAGACTTAATTTAAAATAAAAAAAATATTTAACAGCCCAAAGGTTTAAAAAAAAATTACATGCATAACACAATGAGAAAGGGCTTGATAATTTGCAAGGGAATGCAATAACGATCCGGCATGCGTAGATCCCGGCCGCGATGAAACGAGAAATAAAAAAAATTAAATAAATCAAATTAAATAGTACCAGAAAACAATTCATTAATTTGCATGATGGAAATAAACACAGGAACAATTACGAAAAACACAAGGTTAAAACCGACAAGGTCAAATAAAAAAAAAATCTTAAGTTAACACAACACGTTTGAGCTTCGCGGTGGACGCCTAGAGACTGAGCTGAGACCATAATGCATCTCTTCATAATAAAACAAAAGCATGGCCACTAAAACGCAAGGAAACGGCATGCCAGATCGAAATTACGGCAAACAATTAATAAAATTAAATTTAAACATTAGCAGAAGGAAATGAACGGCGGAAAACGATATGTCTAAAAACTATTACAATCGTGAAAGGCACGGCTCATGAATAAATTAATTTGAATATCAATCATAAGATTGGCAAAAGAAACTAAATAATAATTTAAACGTGAAATAAACTAGAAATGTGTCTCCAGGAGGTACGAAGAAAAGATAACCAAGTTCAAATAAATCAGGAAACGTAAATAAAACAGAAATAAAATTAGGCCTATAAACAAATGAGGAACAGAATTAAAATATTACTACAAGATGATATCGGAGCTCCATAACAATAATAAACATCAAGAAAAATAATGTAACGTACCGTACATCCTTCTCAGTGGAGACACAATAATAATAATATAATTAACATACAATATAAATAAATAATACGGCACTAATTGCCTTGAAAATGGCTAACACGCCCATGCGCCGTTTCGATGTCACAAGCACTCCTGTTGCATCCAGATGCGATTTACTTTGCATATTTCCTCTTCACGGCGGAAAGATGAAACTAAATCCTTATGTAGCACAAGCGTTTCCTTTTCCTTGAATATGTATTCATATTTGGTAACAGCCAGGGGCAAGCCCCCCAGCACACAGAGAGATTTTTCTTCACACCAGCGGCCGTCTTCTTGTTTACAAACTAGCTAGTCCATCAACTCCACAAGATGGCGGAGAATTTTTACGTCAAGGAGCGGACTGCATTCATTTAACTAATATTGTCCAATCACGGTCTGACACCTCAAACAACAATGTCATAATTAAGTTCATAATTTGGCGGTATCAAGAATACACCGGCATTTGTTTCAAGACGAAGAATGTAAATGTCTTTCAATTATGTCATGCGTATAAAGAGTTTTATAAGGCGCAGCACACACTACCTAGCGGGGAGACACGAACTACTTGACGTCTTTCCAAAGTCCGACAGCAGCTACCATCTCGTGGACACAGGCGGAACCGAGCGACGAAGCGGTCGTTTCAAAACTTCAAGAGCTGTATCCATGAGTAAATACATGTTTGAAACGTTGGGACGTGCACATGCACGTAACATTAATCACCCAGTTTACAAGACTGATAACAAAAATCCTCATTGAAAAAACAAAAAGCGGTTGAGCAAATATACACTTAAAATGCAAAAAAAGGACATATATACAAACTACTTAGTCCAATCGTTTGGTAGTTTTGCCTACGATGTTTTACGGGTGTTTTGAAAATTAGTATATTTATAGATTTTGATGTGCTCCTCCCGAATTTGTTACTTTGCTAACAAATTTTCTTCCGGGAATCTGCCGCCATATTGAAAAAATGGCGCTCCAAAACAGTTTTTCGACGATATTTTCTTTGTGACTCGCTTTACAGTGAAGATAGTTATGTAATAAATGAAACTAGAGAATATTTCCTATAATTTATATCTGAACATTTTTTTGTGAAATGAAGAGTTTCGGCGTACGAGCGCCGCAAAATTTACACCAACACGCGTATTGGCCAAAAAATTCATTTCCACACCACCATGAGGTAGAGTTTCTGGCGCGTTTTTTTACTGGTATCCCCAGTAGGCCTAATCCACATGTGATCAATTTAGCGCATTCTCCTTCTCTTTGCTATCCCTGATGAACCAGGTTTTGCGAGTTCTTGGTCTTTAGGAATTTGCAAAACCTCACGGATAGGAATTTCTTCCAAGTTCTCTTCATCGACTTCATCACCTTCTTCCTTGAATTCGTCGAAGGTTCGCTGAAGAACTGGCTCCGTCTCTTCCTCTTCATCGCTGTCTCGCAGATCAATAACCAAATTATCGCAGGTGCCGTAACAATTTTAGCATTCGAAAGGTGAGCCAGCCTGTGCGCTCTTACCGCGTATATGCGTGTCCTGCCGTCATTTTTTCAAACGAATTCGATGCGTAAATGGTATTGAAAAGCTCTTTCAATCCGCTTCCTCTCATTATGTATCCGATGGATCCTATGAACGACATTAAAAATGAAATCCACCGAGTCTTACAACGACATTACTCAATTTGGAGTCCTTACCACACGAGGAAACAATGTCCCGTGCTTTGAAATACAGGAGCTGGTCAAACGTGACGACACAAGTGTGCTGATTTAATGACTCACATTTCTCAGAAGCAGATAAGAGAACAGTGAAAATTGTGTCGTGATTACTCGGTGGAGCATTAATGAAGCGCAAGCATCCCACAAATGTTTTCTGGAGGAGATGTTCCACCGTCACTCGTTCCATAAATCCACTCCATCCGGGTATGTTAGGCAGGTCAACCCACTTTCCATAAAGCCACAATAAGTCCGAAGCGGAGGACATAATCACTTTTGGTACTGAACGAATGCTATCGAGGATTCGAATCTCTATTATTTTCTGCCCCGTCGCCGAGATCCATACTTTTGAAACAAAAAATGCTACTACTCTGATTTGCATTGGCGACAAAGACCATTTCGGACTTGTTGTGGTAATTATGCAATGTGCAAGAGCAATACTTTTTCTTCTTTCATTTCTCAATAGACGCACGTTTGTTTTTCAATATCACATTGTCTACAAGAACGCATAAAGTCTCAGGTATATCAGACTCTATGTTTTCCAAAAAAATATCTGATGGAGGATAATATGTTGTCTGGTAGACCGTGGATCGAATATCCTCCATAATGATTGTTGCGGTTGTCTTTACTATGCGCCGATGTTCTTCGGTCTTGTTTTCGTTTCTTCGGTTGTACCAGGCTTCCGTCAGTAATTTATACCGTGTGTTTCGGAAGCAAACCACAGGAGCCTTATTGGCTGTGGCGGCGATCAAAATATCGTCACCGTAAGGATCCTCTATATACCCTAGACAAGGATATACATGTTAGTTCTGAACACTTAGTGTTAATTTATATATTAAAATTATATGCACAGCTTATACAAGCACGTTTTGCATGCAGTCAAACTTTGTAAGATAGTTACATACAACATGCAAAGTATGTTTCCGCTATCTAGCGGTGGATATTCGCACTCACTGGTGATATCCTAGGTGAGCTGATTTGCTCCCACTTTTGCTCCCATATTAATGCCAACTCTTATAACTATAAGCAGCAGCAAAATGCAAATTGATAATATTTCTGATAATGTTCAAAACAAAAGTCCTGAGGTCTTGGGTTTGATTTCCCAACTATGGTTGTCTGCCAATGAGTTACACTACAGGACACTTTTATATTTGTGTTGTGTTGCATGATAATTTGCCCATCTCGCGGTGTAGTGGCTAGTATACTTGGGTGTTATCCCTGAGGTCTTGGGTTCCAACTCAACTATGCCCAGAATTTAATTTTCATCTGAGAGTTAAAAGGTTAGGTTAGGTGAAGTTAGATTAGGTAAAGTTAGGTTAGGTGAAGTTATGATAGGTTAGGTTAGGTAAAGTTGGGCCAAGTTAGGTTACGTGAAGTTAGGTTGGGTAGGTGAAGTTAGGTTTGGTTAGGTGAAGTTGGGTTAGGTGATGTTAGGTTAGGTTAGTTGAGTTTAGGTTAGGTAAGGTTAGGTAAGGTTAGGTTAGGTGAGGTTAGGTTAGGGTAGGTGAAGTTAGGTTACGTTAGGTGAAGTTGGGTTAGGTGAAGTTAGGTTAGGTTAGGTTAGGTTATGACTAAGTTTGTTATGTCTAGTTGTTTTCGAAAATCAGCACTTTTGCTCTCATATTTGCTTCCAAATTTTC
Source organism: Meconema thalassinum (assembly GCA_946902985.2). Lineage (NCBI taxonomy): Eukaryota > Metazoa > Arthropoda > Insecta > Orthoptera > Tettigoniidae > Meconema > Meconema thalassinum. The sequence goes on along the minus strand of CAMPQE020000017.1, from coordinate 141,757 downwards.
TTTGCACTTAAAACTATCTTGACTTGTGTATTCACTTTTGCTGGCATATTTGTTGACATATTTGTTAGGATATTTGCTCCCACTTTTTATATTTGCTTTGCCCCCACATTTAATCCCATATTTGCTCCCACTTTTTGCTCACAGATTTTCTTCCACATTTTCTCCCACTTTTTACCCCCCACCTTTGCTCCCACTTTTTGCATCTATGTATGCCCCCACATTAAACTATTGTTGTTATTACCAAGTTGTCTTTCCTAGAGATTAGTTTTTGCTTGACAGTTGATATGGAAGTATCTGTGACTAGGTATGGTAAGGATTATGCATACTATAAAGGATATTCATACATTGTGAAACGAAGCAGAAAAAATGGAACTGTTATTTGGCGCTGTTCAAAGCAACGATCGAGACAGTGTCGAGGAATGCTTAAGACAAAAGAATTGGACATAATTTCTTCAAACAATCATGATTGTAAACATAATAATGATGCTAGTCTAAATGTAAGAAAACCCAAACCAAATCAAAAAACTGAGTCCAAAAAAAGATAGTGCTGCTCAAAATAATATTAACCTCAAGTTTAATAGACTGCAACGCACTCATGCTGTTAGCGAGTTGTTTAATGAGAAACCTTTAACACCTCCTGTAAAACCCATATTCAGACACACACCCACATCTCAAAAGCCCTCAACTCTATCAGAGACAACATACCCCATAGGGAATAGTCATTAAAATAACTACTTGTAAAATAATTCCAGTGGCAAATCCTGTTAGCAAATATCATATATTAAATATTATCACGCCATAGAACGACGACTTGAAAATCATTGTAGGAATACCTTCAATGGGACCATCAAACCTCCAAGTATGCAATATACATTCCAGATAGTGCTGTATTTTGGTCGATAGTGGCTCGAGTGCTTACATTAAATAAGAATACAGTAAGCGTATACACATTTAATAAATCATAATTGTTTTCATTAAATATCATATAATAAATATTTTCACACCAAAGAATGACCATTTCAAGATCATTTATTGTAGGAATATCTTTAATGGGATCTCCAAACCATGAAGTAAACCATATGTGATATACATTCCACATAACTACATACCCGACAGTACGTTGTGGTATCAATTAACCCACCGCGCTCATTGCTTGTGTTGCATTTTATTTCTTGAAAATCACCCCCTCGACAAAAAAAAAATATAGCAAGCTAGCGGAAACATGTTACATATCAATAATTTTAGAAGAGCTCTCAGGTATTGCATGATGATTTGTTGACTAGCATTTACTGTTACACAACATAAGCTCGACATGCGTGTCCTAATTGTCTCTGGTATAATATCTTGTTTAACAAACGGTTTGTATATAAAACTAAGCCTCTGTTGAATATGATTTCAAAAAAAAAGATAAACAGCTTTCTAGAACTGTACTCCCTGGTCAATAACCAACATAGTGGGCAAACTGTTTCCCTGATAGGTAACTCATGTTTGGTTAGTCAATTCTTATTGCAAGGCCAGTCAAGACCTAACAAAATTAGTATTAACACCATATCATTAAACAAATCAAACAATCTTAAGGTATTTATTAAATTTAATTGCATTATAGGAACCTTGCAAGCATCTTGCAACCTTGAAAAGGAGACCGTTCAATCATTCAATTTAGTTAGTGTTATGAACCTTAACGTAAGGCGTTATGAAAGTCTATGTGAGGGTGTGGTTTTTACAGCTAAATGCCTTTCCTGACACCCACCTCACAGACGAGTTTATGGGAGATGAAACTCAGCTATCATGTCGAATATTCAGGTCCTAGTCTACAAGACAGTCATGTTCAGGTATTTGTCTGCAGGGAGTGTGGTAAACGAAACAACAACATCAACAATAAAAGCATACATGTAAAGGGAATATTATGGATTTTTCGAGTACATCTAGTGAATTTCCAAAAGAAATCTGATACATTTCATGGTATGTAGCCCACTTTGGGTAAGGTTGGTAAATTGTAGTGAATTTCCATATATATTCAGGTAAATTTATATCAATTTCAGGTAGTTTAAACTGTTCTTAGGTAAATCAATGGAATTTCAATAAATCTGGTAGTCACTTGTTGGTTTTTGCTGAAATTTTGTGTCATTTGGTCAATTTGTGGAAAATTTAGTGGATTTAAGCAAATTCTAGTCAATTTCAAGGTAAATCTGGAGATAGGTATTTGACAGATAACCTGTCACTATTATGGCTGTATTAGAGTGTGCCTTTCACTATGAAGGGTAGGATTGAGGAGGAGGAGACCGTCATGACCTTAAGTGTATACCCATTTATATTGACTTTAAGGATGGGTATTGTGGGGGATCTAACACTCCACTTGGTAGTTTTGAGGGAAGTGTACTCCATACCATTCCATTTTTTAAAAGCCGCTAATCAGGTTCTAGCATTGAACAGTGGCAAGCATTTCACTATTCTTAACATCAAATGCTGATCACTTGTTATGTCAAGAACATGTTCACACGCCGGGCTCGTCTCTGTCTTCTTTCCTTTCGAGCACACTTGGTCAGCTCTTGTTCTCTACATCAGTCCCATGTACTATACTTTGACAAAATAATTAGGGGTTATTCATAGTATTATTATCTGAGTATCTAATACAATTTTGCATAGCCCTATGACCCGTATCGGATCATAAACATACATGCTATGTGTTACCGTCCTTAAAGCCAGTGATATAACACAAAGGGTCTTTATTTCCACCACCCCCAGGAGCTCCCAGCTAGTGGTATGCGGGTAGGCGACCACGAGGGCCGCCAGCTGTGTTCGGCATTGCTTCAACTGAATTGTGCCGGGCTCGTTTCTGTCTTCTTTCCTTTCGACCACACTGGGTCAACTCATGTTCTCTACCGACCCTGACATTATTAGGGTATCCAAGGCCTAGGGAGTCTCATCCTTTTCCAACTTAATAGGTCGTTGTTTAATATTCTTTTCCCCTGATACCCTCGTTATGTGAGGAGGCAGCCTTCTTTTTATTTTCATGTTATTTCCTGCCTTTTGCTCAAGCCACACTAAAGGTAAGGTATATATATATAGTCCTACCACTTGTGGTGCACCCTGGATATGGCTACACCCTCGGGGGCTTACGGCTGATCAGTTCGAGATTTGGCGACACCAAGGGATTCCTGAGCTGGCACCTGTGTTCCACCTTTTTCATCCATAACCTCTGGGACAGAGCCTCTCCGCTTTCAACTTTCATATCTAACTTTTATGGCTCTCTTTCCTTTCAAATCCCTCAATCCACATTCTTGAGGGTTCAGGGCATTTTTATTCATTTTGCCCTTTATTTGCCTTATTCTCCTTTCTTCATCGATTTCTTTTCCTAGTCTATTAGTGTGTAGTTAGTTTTAGTTATAGTTTACATTTTATTTTCATCTTCACCATCACCCAAACCATTAGGGTCGATAGGACAGCTTGGTGGTTAAGTTTATAGAAAGCTTCTCTTTTGTCCAAAGGACACCTTGTTGAATTCCTCACTGGTTCATGAATTTTATACTTTGTTCACTTATTTCTCATGGCATTGAAACTGTGTGTCTGTAACGTCTTCATTATTGAATATAACTTCAGTGTACGGTGTAGGATTGGAAAGGATGCGGCCGTGGCTTCTGAATTACAACTATGTTAGCGTTTGTCTAAAGTATAAATAAAAAGAGTTCAATTATCATGTAGGACATAAACTATTTTTAAATTCAGATTTGTATTTCAGAGCAAACACAATCATTCTCAGTTTAAAACAAGCCATAAATTTATTTTTCTATCATGATAGCTTATAGGCGGGCATTGCTATAGCTTACATGTAGTAGGGTCATCAGCTAAGGATTTAATTTCAATTACCTACACCTCTGATAGTATGGCTCTTAGTCAATTCGTTAAACTATAGAAAACTCACAGTGTAGTGGTTAACATACTTGGTTGTCAACCCTGATGTCTTGGCTTCCAACCCCGACTATACCAAGAAATTCATTTTCATTTTAAGGTTTTAATAAGGTTCACTGAACCTTGTCAACCCTTACCTAACAACTATCTAGTCATGTACGTTAACACGGCGTGGAGCACGTCCACTATCAAGTAGACGAGTAATATGAAACTACCTGGCAACATCGCCGTGCTGTTATCACCAAGACTCACTACACAAACAAAAGCCAGTGTCCCTGTGCAGATTCAACCCAGCGGTAGTATGCAAGCGTATGTTTGTTTAAAAAGCATCATTAATATAACTCCACTGTCACCACAGAGGCCCCGGGTTCGATTTTTTCTAAAGGCTGCAACAAGGTACACTGAGTCTTGAAAGGTAAAACTTCTGGGGTCAATTCATGGACCATGACAAAGGGTTGGCCATCCTGACTTCTTCAACACCTCAAACAAATCTTTACTATTACTGGTTAGTTACCTATTTTTTCTTGTTTTTCTTTCTTCGGCTTTTCCCAATTAATTGGGGTCGCCGCAACCAACCAGGCTCATTTTGGTTTTGGCGGGGATTTAAGGCCGAATGCCCTTCCTGACGCCACGTGATTTTTCAGTGAAAATTTCACTCCGCTGTCACTGGGATTAGAACCCCAGCCGTCCGGGTAAAGACGAGCAGCTAAGCCTCTGCGCCATCACGCTCCCCACTGGTTAGTTATCTATACACACATTAATCAAGGATTATCTAATAATAATAATAATAATAATAATAATTATAATGATTCACAAGAAGTGAATAATGCACAAATGTTCGCAGTAATGGCAGACACTACTCCTGATGTATCTCATGACGATTATTGTACGTTATATTGATGATACAGGTAGAGTTTTGGAACGAATCATCGACATGATTGCTGTAACTGACGAAACAGGAGCTGGCCTAGCATCTAACATACTGCAATGTTTGCATGAACATGAAATATTGACAGATAATTTAATTTTCCAATTCTACGATTAAAATGCGAGTTCTATGTCCGGAGAAAAGCAAGGAGTTCAAAAGAAACTGTCTGAACATACCTTGTCAGGCTCATCGCCTAAACACTTTTGTGGAACATACCTGTAATGCCAGAATCATCGTTACCATTATGTTTGATACCCTACAATCATTATATTTTTTTTTCTAGTAGCAGCAAACGATTTTTCTGTTTGAAAGAAGAAATTTCAATGATAGAAAATTCGTTACAGCTGGCCAACTTATCAAAAACTCGATGGACCGCCCAAGCTCAAGCATTAAAAGCCGTTTGGACTTCTTTGAAGGTATTGTGGAAGTGTTGGAAAAAATTTTGGAAGGTGATTCGAATTTTGATAATAAGACGAAATCACAAGCACTGAGCTTAAAGAAGTGTATGCTCAGTTTCGATTTCATTGTATTCCTGATGTTCATGAGAAAGGTTATGTACAAGGCTCAAGTTTTGTCAGTAATTTTAGAATCTCCTGATCTAAATATAGGCTAGTTGATGCTGCTATTGTGATACAAAGTACTCTTCAATCCTTTGAATCTATGCTTTCATTCAAATGAGAACGAAATGAACGATCTAGTAGAAGCAGCAAAAATTTTCTCTTCAATAATGAACGTGGATGATGAAAACGATTTTTGAAACATCATCGAAGACGATTTCTTCCCAAGAAAGTCGATGGAAATATTCAAAACGCAGCTGTTTTAAATATGGAGTAATTCTATCGCAAAGAATTCAAAGAAGTTGTGAATGTGTTGATCCAGAAGACGCGTGATAACCTTTCTGTATTAATCGACTTCATTAAACAACTTTTTGAAATGTTCAAAACACCATTCAACGAAAATCTTGTACCATAGAACGCATTCAGAACGTTTTGAAATTAATTCCCTGCTGCCCATTTACAGATAGTTAAGCTGTGAAAGTCGAATTGGAAATTTTCTCCGACCAATGTGAAAACCTTCGAGCATACAATAGGATAGAGAGGGCGCCAGCTATGCTTCTACCGGCTGACCGTGGGGCCAAAATAAGATCAGCTGATGTTGGGCAAAACAAACATGTCTCCCATAAGAATAGCATTATGAAGTGACTTAAAATCCCGATTCAAGCGTATTCCTTGTGATTAACAGACTATTTTTGTTGAAGGTGGCGATAACTACAATTCCTTCTGAATATTGCTGTTCTTTTTTTGTATGAAAAGTGTGAAGTATAATAGTTATATGCGATATTTTGGTGTGTTGACATATCAGTGTTGGAATCCATAGGTGACTTGTGTAGGGCCTACATGGTTAGGAAATTATAAAATGGTGAATAAAATACGTTTACGTATAATTCTTATCCGTAATAATTGTCTGACTTGGTTATATTTGTAATATTTTTATATATCTAAAATAATAAACTCTACAAAGCATTCTAGTACTAGCTTACTTTTTTAGTAACATGTAGGCCCTATGCTTCTATTATGCTGGTTTTCCTTTATAAATCAAGAAAGTTTGCCGATAATCATCAATTAAAATTCATATTTATGATCCATATATTAAGCAATTCAGGGTCTGAAGGGAAGCTGAAATAAGCGAATACATTTAATTATGCGTACAAAGTGATATCCAGCACTGCATCTTAAAAGAAAACCAATGATATCCCCACTCCAAATATTTATCACCTACAGCAATAAATCTTACAAATATCCTAATGTTATCCCCTTCCCTATTTAGTAAATTCATTTTTGGTGGCTAGGGACTTCCGGGTCATCAGCCCTGTGTACTTGAGTAGGCCTATGTGTTGAACTTGTCTGATAACTTAAATTTCAGTGATGACTGCAGTAGTGTGTATAGCTGCATTGGTGGTTGTTAATTCATTTAAGGGGCTTGTGACATCTTGGTCATCAGCACCGTGTAGTTGGGTGTGGGTTGAACTTGTCTGATAACCTGTATTGATGTGATGATTGTAGTAGTGTGTAACTTTATTAGGGACAGGGATGAGGTGGGTGCCTCGGGACTTGAACTAAGGTGCTATCCCGGCATTTGCCTGGGGGGAGTGTTGAAAATCCTGGGGGATAAACCACACTCGGGATAGCAGCAGTCAGCGCCGGGATTCGACCTGCGATATCCGAGCGTGCTGCATGATTTAACGAGCACGGCTACGCCGCTGGATGCCAGCTGTATTGGGGAAATGTATGTAATCAAGTCTGTGTATTTTAGGTCATATATTTTAATTCTTACCCGTGAAAAGATAGCCTGTTCCCTTTTTCAAACCTCTGACTGCAATTGTAAGCAGCGCAAGATATAACCATTTTCGTTATGTAACTTCACATTCAGCCTCTTACATAAGGGAAAATGCGTATTTTACATATTTGTAATATATTATACTGCAAAAATGTGCTCGTATATCGATAATTATTAAGTATAATATTTACGCTCGCGCTGACAACTTGGGCATAGGCGCCATTTTATACCAACATCAGCTGATCTTATTCTGGCCCCATGTTCCGCTGGCCAAGGCTTCTCTATCCTAGTGTATGCTCGAAGGTGAAAACGCCGAAAACATGAATGATATGTTGCGAATTAGTGAAATTTTCATAAAAGCGTTGGCTGCAGCAAATTTATATTTGTCGAATTGCAATTACAGCTGCTGTATCAGAAGCTAGTAATGAACGTAGTTTTAGTAAGTTGAAATATGTAAAAGATTTCAAACGAAGTACAATGAACAATGATAGGTTAGCGAACCTCATGGTTTTGCATTGTGAAAAAGATTTATCAGCTAAAATAAACTTAGATGTTCTTGTTAAAAGGTGGTCGATATTGAAGAAGAGGTGAATTAATATTTAGCAATTATGAATAGGTACCTAATGGCCGTGTTTATTTAAATTGTTGCTTCTGGGTTCTTTTCTTTTTCCAAGTTGGTATTATATCGTCGTTTCATTTCTATGTTTTTTTTAATAAATAAATAAATGACGTATTTGCTACTGTTTCCATGTCTGCTGATTAATTTATCAAATGAAGGTATGAAACGAATGCATGCCTGAGTTTGGAAAAAAATATTTGTCGGTAAAAAGTGATTCCAAAATAACCGAGTTGGCAAAAAAAACTCATTTTGGCCCCTGAACGTCCTGCATTTAGAAATTTCCAGTTGGTAATGCTAGTCCTACGAGACAATTATGTGAGTTTTGTTTGAAGTGGTCGCATTGAAACACGAGAGGCAGGGAGTTGAGCTAATATCTTTGAAGTCTCGGTACCTTAATACTGTAATGCAGACTGTGTGGGAGTAAAGTGCGACTGGTTACGCTTGGTCTCTCCTAGAGAACGGAAAGTGTGTTTTTCTCTCGATAATTTAGTCTAAAGTTAAACTCTAAATAACTCTCAGAACATTACATGTACCGTAATATTGTAAAACTGTAGTTCTGTCAATAAGGAACACTGTTCGGCAATATCACAGTCAGGTAAAATAATAATAGGACCTACGCGTATACCTCATATACTATTTAGGCCTATTATATCAACATTTGATGTAAGACGTATACACAAACGCAGAATACTTAATTACAAATCTTTATTTGAAATTTCAGTTGATCGTGAACCTAGCGTGTCTGATGTAACTTGCGCTGCAGATCAGAGTTGTTAATCTGCGCAGATATCTCACTCATTAATTCTGTACTCACGCTGCGTGAAAGTTGTTGGTTCAATCCTCGGCTCCTGTTGTGTACGGTCACAATATAATTATACGAGGTACGTCCTGAAAGTAAGTTCCTTTTGGTAATAAAATTAAATTGTGTACAAATACAGAAAAATTATTTATTGCACAACATTCTACACCTCTTAAACTACATTTCCACATAACTGCCGAACTTTTGCAGGCATTTGTCATAGCGTGGCACAAGTTTTTGGATACCGTCTTCATAGAAGTTTGCCGCCTGTGTCTTCAACCAGTTGGAAATTTCTTCTATCAGCTCGTCCTCATTGTTGAAGTGTTGACCGTCTAGGAAAGACTTGAGATGTGTGAACAGATGAAAGTCGCTAGGAGCGAGGTCAGGGCCGTACGGAGGGTGGTCAAACACGTTCCAGCCAAATCCCTGTAGGAGGTTTTTCGTCACATTTGCAGTGTGTGGTCGTGCGTTGTCGTGAAGAAAACAACACCTTTTGACAGCAACCCTCGGCGCTAATTCTGTATTGCGCGGCGCAATTTCCTAAGTGTTTCGCAGTAAGCATCTGCGTTGTTTGTTTAACCACCTGGTAAGAAATCAATGATTAAGATGCCTTTCCAGTCCCAGAACACTGTGCACATCATTTTCCGAGGTGCCAAGATTTGTTTCGGCTTAACCTTTGCTGGGGATGAAGTGTGCCTCCATTCCATTGATTGCAGCTTACTTTCAGGGGTGTCGTAAGAAACCCAAGTTTCATCTCCTGTGACTATCTGTGTCAGAAATTCTTCGCCGCCGTCATTGTAACGGGTCAAAAACTGAAGTTGTTGTGCAAACGCCAGGAAAAGTTATAGGCATAGTAGATCCAATTAACAATATATGGCGCTTGAGTAACTTCACCAAAATGGCGTGCGTTTCTTTCAACAAAGTCCCACATGCGTTCATATACCATTCACCCCAATGCGATGAAACTTGTGTGAGATGTTGTATACACTCAGGGAAGATTTCTGGCTTAGTAAATCATCCGTTTTGTTTTGTGTTGCTCCGTAAGAATCTTTGGTACACAACGTCGGCAAAGTTTACGAAAGTTCAGTTTTTCGGTAGCAATTTCATGAATTATTGATCGTGATATTTGGGGAAATTCCATAGCGAGAGCACTAAGTGTAAACCTGTGGTTTTCCCGGATCTTATCATCAATCGCGTGAACCAGTTCTTCTCTAACCAAAGATGGACGCTCACTTCGTTCTTCATCGTGCACCTCACTACGTCCTTCATTGAACTGTCGGACCCATCTTCTCAACATTGAATCACTCATCGCATTTTGTCCATACACTTCGCAAATTTGCCGATAAATTTCAATTGGGTTCACTTCCCTAGCATTCAGAAAACGAATCACAGATCTGATTTCACAAGCGGCGGGATTTCCAATCAACACCGATATTGTACGAGTAAACATGCACAACAACGCGTACGTGGCTGACAGTGCTCTCCAAATGGCGCACGTTTCTTCTCCTTGATACTGAGTGTCTACCGCGCGCATATGCGGAACTGCGCTGCAGCGGAACGTACAACTAGTTGAAGACACAGGCGGCACACGTCTATGAAGAAGGTATACAAAAACTCGTGCCACGCTACGACAAATGCCTGCAACATTTCGGCAGTTATGTGGAAAAGTAGTTTAAGGGTTGTAGAATTTTGTGCAATAAATAATTTTTCTGTATCTGTACACAATTTAATGTTATTACCAAACGGAACTTAATTTCTGGACGTACTTCGTATACCTATGCTCAGTATAGTGCAATTTGTTCCCTTTGCTTTGACAATTTGCATCAAAGTGACTGGGGGTGGAAAGTCTGTACATTATGCTGAGTAATGTAGACATAGTAGGCCTACTGCGCTTCAGCAATTGCACTGGCTCTCTGAATCCCCAGTCCTATTTAGACAATCTAGCACTGTTCAAACACACTAACACCTCCTGGACGTTTATAATTTGTGATGATGCAAACATTTCATGTGGAAGGTTCTTACCAAAATAAGGCTATTCATTCCATATCAGTACCAAATAGTTAGGCCCCTTGAAGCAGCAATCAACACCACCACCTCTTTATTGGTTACTAAGAAGGAAACACTTCTGGAATGTTTCGGAGGGGTAGACATTTACAGGGATACCAATTCATCTTCCTCAAAGCCCTGACGTAGTTAGAAATTCCATTTTATGTACGGTTGCATACATTTAAAGAATATTGAGCAAAACACAAGAAAAATTCCTGGAAGGATATTGGAATATACCATTAAACTTTTCTGTGTGTAAATGACAAATATATCCTGTACTTGTTACAGAGTATCCTGAATGTTAAAGTATATTACGGGTACTTAATTATCCTGTGTTTTAGATTCCTCACCATTATGGAGGGCCAACCATCTATCAAATGTGAACCAGAAGAATTCCCTGAGATTGTAAGTTGTATTTTAGTTCCATATATTGTGTACCATTACTGGTGGGCATGACAAATCTTTGTGTACCGTAATTAATAGGAATTATATCATGTACTTAATACTACCAAATAGTGATGGTTATAATTCTTGTTTTGAGGGGCCTAACATCTAGGGTATCGGCCCCCTACCAAATAATAATCTGAATCTGTAATGTTTGCTTTTAATTTTCCTAATAATAATATTAACACCTCCGTTCTTCAGTCCATGATTTATTGGTCCTTGCATTCATTTTCTCAGCAAAATGGTGGTTGTTAATTACTGTTTTAAACTGGGGTCGATCTTATGTAATTTCTTCTGTGATTCCAATTTCTTGAAGTTCATTTTCTATTTCACTAAGCTTCTGGTTCTTGACTTTCATTGATAGAGCAAGGTTGAGAATCTTTTGGTGATCCTGCGATTGTTCATTCTGAGAATGATACCGTAGAACTTAAAATGCCTTTTCCTGAAAGTGTCAGTGATCTTTTCAGAATGCTGATAAATTTCCCAAGGCTTTCGTTCCTCCCAGATTCCTTCTGAGCAGACTGGACCAAGGATTGTACTTTCTTGTTTCTCTATGTCCTTACTAAGAGATCTACGGTACCTTCAATGATCAATATTTCTGAGCCATATAGAGCTTCAGGTTTGATTATTGTGGTATAATGTCTTAGATGTTGATTTTTTAATTACATCTGTAGATATAGGCCGTCTGGAATGTTGAGATTCTCTCTTTGTTTGCGTCACGATTCAATCATGAAGTAAAGTACTGTCCCGTCATTTGCCTCGAGGGAGTGTGGATAACGCAGGGAAAAATCACTCAGGATGGGTACTGTCAGCGGGATTCAAATTGAATTGCTGCAGCTGCTATCAAGTCCGTGGTGCACAGTTCAATGAGCACGGCTATGCCCATCTCCTTGTCGAAGTCTTTGCTAATATGATTACGATCAGAAAGTTCACTTAAATTTAACTATTGAAGTTATGGCCGTTGGTGTCTGTCGGATTATTACTCTTGTTTTCCTGTCAAATTTGAAATCTTCTAGAATATTGAATAGTGTGTGTAGGTCTACTGAATCGTCCGCTTTCCTGAAGTCTGCAAAGTGAGCATTGTTTGCCTGGCTTTATGAATTTGCAAGATAATTTTGAGATTGTGAATTAATTCTGTACAGGACCTGTCATTTATGAATCACGCATGTTATTCGCCAATTAGTTGATGAGTTTGTATTTCAAGTCTCGTGAATAATGCTTTAGAGGGAATTTTGTACGCGAGTGATAGTGAGGATATTTCTACATAGGTATTAATGTTTGTTCTTTCACTTTCTTAAATTAGTGGGTGAACTAGATTGCAATTCCTGTCTTAGAGAATATTCTCCATATATCTACAAGAGTAACTTGACATTTTTTAGTTAGGCATTCACCTCTTAATTTCAATATTTCAGTTTTCTTTTGAGATTTGTTACTTTTAAGTTTAGTTTATGGTTTCTTGCTTGATATCTTCTAATGAAGTGAGTTCTGAATCTGGATTAGGAATCCGTTTCTCAAGTCAGATTTGTTCTTCAGGAGGATCGTAGGTCAAAGGTCATGGAAGTGATCTGTGACATTTTTGCAGTTTTCCTTTTTATTTCAGGGCCTCATCCGGATGTTATAAGTTATAAACTAGGTGCTTGGTAGTGTGATTGTTCGTCAGCAAATGTTCTGCAACAGTTCCTTGTACTGTTTTTTATGTAATGTGTGTTTTTCAGATCGGTTGATTCTCGAGGCTTCTTTCTGGTCTTAGAAGAATTCACGCCAATTTTGTTTCTATTTCATTGGAACTGTACCTTAGAAAGGTTTGAATTAGAAGGTCTATGGCCTTATCGCTGGTCTTGTTCAACCACCTGTCTTAATGTTTTCGAGGAAGAACACCAATAATCTGGGAAACTGCCAATAGTGTATCTTCTAATGCCATCTAAATGACTGGATTTTGGTTCGTGATATTTGCAAAAAGATTGTTTGAATTTGGTTTTAAGACATTCCAGATCAATTCGAGGATATTTTAAATGTTCTGACTTTGGGTCTGTCAGTTTGAAACTTAACTTTAATTAAAGATAAATGATGATCAGAGTAAATAATTCTTTTTTATACTCAAATTCATAATAATGATCATTATTATTATTATTAACAATTGTTCTTCGGGAGGATAAAAGGTCATGGAAGTAATCTGTGAGAAGTGTTATTTCTAGGGCCTCTTCCGCAGGTTTATGACGTAACTACGTTCTTGGTAATGTTTTGTAACAGTTTCTTGCTATTGTTATTATTATTACTATTATCATCATTAGCTCTTATTCTTCGACTTTTACAATAATCATGCTTGTCTATTACATCCCAGGATTTGAATGAGCAGCCACCGTCTGATAGGCCGGTGGGGATGAAAATTGAAGAACCTGATGATGCTTTTGAAGATGGAAGATTCATAACTCAGAGTGCATTTCTTAAAGAAGAACTTGATTTCCAGGTGATTGAGTACATTATTTCCTACTTTGGATAATTCTCAAATTTTTTCAAAGTTATGTTGTTCTCAACATTTCATAAAAACTTCGTCACACATATTTCCAAAGTTTCTCTCTACAATATCTGGCAAATACACATCAAGCTAACTTATTCAATATACACATCTCTTCAATTCTATGCTCTTTTTCAAGTCATTTTTATGGGGGTCCGGGCGGGGACACCAAGAGCCCGCCGATGAGCCTAGCTTGGTGTCCTAGGCGAAACACCACACAAGACACGGCACAAACCTAGAAGAATTGCTGAGTTTTAATTCACCGGCCGTGAAAGCCAATATACCACCTTTTTGGAAGCCTTCATAGGGAGGTTAAGGCTGCTTGAGCTTTTAGTTCTCGTAGTCAAGTGGTGCAGTTGCACCTTATATAAAGGGAGGTGGCGCGCAGTTCGTCACTCCTGTGGGGGTCCGGGCGGGGACACAAAGAGCCCGCCGATGAGCCTAGCTTGGTGTCCTAGGCGAAACCCCACACAAGACACGGCACAAACCTAGAAGAATTGCTGAGTTTCATTTTTATATGCTTTATTAACAAGATTATTGTAACAGATCTTTTTTTGTGAACTTTTGGTATGGTACTACACAAGTTCCTTATCCTATTCCGCGCTCATGAAGGTCACAATGTTCTAAATATTGACTTTAGTTATTAAATAGTTTATGATAATTAACACGTCATGTGGAATGAGGCAGTCTATGTTATTAGTATTGCTCATTGAGTGAGATCGCTCCCTTGGGCTGGTTATTTATTATTTCGTCACATGTCTATAACAATTGAAGCCTGCCCTACAAGAACGTTGTATATCAGATATTGAGCATGTTGAGATTTTCGGTTAAGAAGATTGGATATCGTAACACCGACACTTTGCAAACCTAAAATTAGTCAATTTGAAAAACAAAATGGACCGAAAATTTTGGGTCCAATTGGTGTCTTCCCTGCAAGAAAGTTGTATATCAACAATGATGGCGAATGTTGGCAATTTGAATGTGTCGCCAAGCTCTCCTTTAGCACTGAATAAGAGCAGGAAAATGAAAATAAATCAATTTCAGTGGAAGAACAATGTGCGGAAGCGACTGATGAATAGTGGAAAAGCTTATACAGCAACTTCAGAGCGTGCAGTTCAACAAAATCATCACCCGAGTCATACAAGAGAAGAACGTTGTATATCAATCAGCTGGGTGGCGGCATAGCTCTTCCAGGAACGTGTTATGATTATAATGCTGCTACAATTTGAATGTAATCCCTTGATTATCCCAGAATTCTTTTAGCCTATTTTCAATTATGAAACACAAATAGGCGTATGAGATCACCTTTTGTCCATGTGTGTGTATGTGTGTCTGTCCCAAAAAATCTATACGGCTGGAGCGATTTCAATAAAACTCAATAAGATCAAAGTACTATTTTGTTCGATCACGACCGTGCCCTTTGCCATTTATTACGTCTCACCAATCCAACATGGTGGCTGTGCGAAATATTTCACAGGCATTCTATATCTCCGCAATTATTGCTGATATCGCCCTGAAATTTCGTACGATGATAAAGGGCACAACTATAAGTTGACCTATGTGACTTTAAAAAACCTGTTAAGTACAGAACGAACATGGCGGCCAAGCAAAGTTGAAACATTTAAATCGATTTTCTCGCGATTCAACTACCCGTGCGCAGTGAAACATTGTACAGCATATTTTTATGCACATTGTAATGCACTGACATCTAATTTAGTTCAATTGTTTACATAACCTCAAGATGGCGGCTGTGCGAAATTTTAAAATTAAGTTTTCATTTTTTATGTCTTAATCATGCGATCGAATTCAACATTGAATAATGGACCTACGCAATGATCGTCATCTAATAGTACATAACTCTATGGCCTCCATATAAAAATCGAACATGGCGACCATCCAACATTTTTATACGGATCTCATTATCTCCATTTTATTTTCTTGTTTTGTGTATGCCTTGTAAGCAATACAATATCCATTCCATATAATTATGTATCTGAGGATTATTTTTCTTTATTTTTAGCCATAGGAAATGGTTTGTGATATACAACGTTTTAGGTCTGTTGTGATATACAACTTTCTAGCAGGGAAACTGCACTAAAATCATGGTGAGTCCTATATACTGCCATTTCAGAGAAATATGTTCCTTTAATGTTGGAAGAGAGACTGTAATTTAAATATATAGACCTGTATTTGACATATCTCGGTATTAGATTAGGCACAAGAATTTTTTTTAATACTGAAAAGTTAATAAATATGATATACAACGTTCTTGTAGGGCAGGCTTCAATTTTAAAGTGGTTATTTATTGTCCTTTTTGAAACAACCTTGAATAATTATGGCAAAACTTGCATCACCTGTAAGGTTAAGTCTTGCAGCTAAATTAGGTAGGAACTTCGAATAATCCTTGGCATATTAGTAAGTGTGTGCTAGTGAAACTCGGTCACTGGGTATTGAGGTTTTGAATTATCTTTAACTTTATGACCACTCGATCACATGATATGTGACTGTAGGTTATCATATCATCATTTAATATTGACAGTTACAGATTTTTGGAAATCGTTTTTGAGAAAGGTTCAGAAATGCAACTATGTTTTACATATTGAAGCTCGTGTTTATTTTCATCTTGAATCAAACACCTATTTGAATTTTCTTAAAATGAAAGACAAATGTATCAATTTATTGGTGAATTTATAACACTGTAGCTACATGAAAGTATTGTATTCTGAGAAATAAAGTATTTTGTGTTCTGATAGCTGCATATACATCGTAAGTAATAGGTAAGCTATTCTATTGTACTTTTGTCTTGTAGAACATTCAAAACATTGAAAGTATAAGTCAGAACAATATAAATGATGTTAAAGTCAGCTAATGGGCATTTAATGCAGCTTCAGGGTTGCTATTCTAACCTTAGTGAATTTCTTAAAATTATTCATTGAGTTGAGAACTAATCCAAGACATATAGAACTAGATGAATGTCTATCGTGCTTACGTGTGTACAATATATATTTCTTATGCCCCGTGATGTACATTATTAACAAATTTTTGTTTCTCTGTAGGGAGCACATATCATGGAAGGTACTGCAGACTTCAAGGAAGTTACTATCCATGAGAAAGTGACTGCAGAGATAGTGCCATTAGTCAAGAACGAAAAACCATCTTCATCGAGAGTTGTAAGTTCCTCATTATCTTGCGAGTAGCTTGCTTGGTTGTTAAGTCATGTTATATGCTTAATGATACCTGATGTTCCTCCAGCAAGTGTGGCTGATATTTGCAAAGGTTTGTGAGGGGATCATTTGCACTGATCAAAGATTTAGGAATTAATACGAAACCTGAATGTAATTGTAGTAATTTCTGGGGCCTTCTTTGGTTTTTTTAATATCTGGTGTTTGGTTGTTGGGAATCATCAAATTCCATGCATGATTTGCTTCTCCAATTTTGTATTGAAATTTTGTAGATGATCATAATATTTAAGAGATTCTTTATATACTCTAATCTCGCTTCAAATTCCGCGACAAAAAAAATAGTTCCTAAAACTTCAGACTACCTCTCCAGAATACAGTGATACATTTAGTAATATCTGCAGAACTTCTATACGAAAATGGAGTACCAACATATGAATGCAATATTGTGGCTGCTAGAAAATAATGAAATAATGTTGAAATTCTTAGGAAGACAGCCTATCTCAGATGATCCAGGCCATTTTCTGTCCTTTAACTGGGTATGGTATGTCATGCAGTGAACCAATTACACAGAACAATACCAATAACTTCACTAATGGAACAAGGGAACAGTCTATCACAAATGACTAGGTTTCTTGTTAGTTCCTTCGGAGTGAAGTATCACGACTTGTGATTGTGATTCCTCTTATAAATGGAGGTCGCGTGGCTCATGGTCGCTAGATTAATGGAAAAACTAGGAGCTTTCTTGCTATTAAAATCATTTATTCCATGAATTTTGTTTTGTATTTGCAATTGATGTGAGTGAAATGGCCACAGATTGTGTTATGGTACTGACCATGTTATCAGTAGATTGCTTCCTTATCCTCATACACTGCTGGTAATCTGATGCAAAGGCGGAAACTTCAATCTCACCTTCTTTGTGTAGTTTGTTGCCTATATCCTGGGGTCAATGATGTGCTGCTTTGCTTGTAGGGCCTCTTCGTACTGCGCATGAGCTGAGATACATGATGCATGTAATATAATAAGTATGAAAGAAGGTGTCTAAAGCCATATTTTGCATCTGATATCTATTTACTTTATTCTAATATCCATTCGGGATTTCTGAACAAGTGTGAAGAACGTTACTCTAGACGCATGGAACGTGTGAATTTGTTGTAGTTGTGAGTGAAATATCAATTGTGTGTTTGCTATTGTGTTAGTTACAGAAGGGCTCTGTTAAAATGAATTCGGTGGACTGTTGGTAAAGACATCATTCTCATCTAAGACAATAGTAGGTCAAGAGGCAATAACCCAACAGGCTGGTGAATGAAACAATAGTGTGTATAACAGACACTTCAATTGGTCTGTTTACAACATTTACGTTAAGGTTTGTAGATGTAAAATTAACCCACGAACGCCTGAATTAATACATTTTGAAAATTTTACTTTTTTTTATTAATAAGTCGTACCATAGGGAGTTATGAAGCTGCTCAACCCATAATTTACGAAGGTGGCACCTTAAGTTCCCGAAATACAGGGCGTTACATATATGTAACGCTAGGCGCTTGTGTTGTCAAAACCCGAAATACAGGGCGTTACATATATGTAACGCTAGGCGCTTGTGTTGTCAAAACCCGAAATACAGGGCGTTACATATATGTAACGCTAGGCGCTTGTGTTGTCAAAACCCGAAATACAGGGCGTTACATATATGTAACGCTAGGCGCTTGTGTTGTCAAAACCCGAAATACAGGGCGTTACATATATGTAACGCTAGGCGCTTGTGTTGTCAAAACTTGAAATACAGGGCGTTACATATATGTAACGCTAGGCGCTTGTGTTGTCAAAACCCGAAATACAGGGCGTTACATATATGTAACGCTAGGCGCTTGTGTTGTCAAAACCCGAAATACAGGGCGTTACATATATGTAACGCTAGGCGCTTGTGTTGTCAAAACCCGAAATACAGGGCGTTACATATATGTAACGCTAGGCGCTTGTGTTGTCAAAACCTTACCTGCATTTTCTGAATGGTGATTTATAAATACGACAATGTACCAATTTCATATTTGCTGCTAAATAATTATCTGGATTATATTACACTTTAAAAGCTCTGAACAAGTACCTTGACCCCCTTGTTCCTTCGATCATGTAGTCAAGTTTCTGGTTACCTGATGTGGAACGGCAAGAAGCATGATATGCACAGTCCCACATCCCATTAGAACATGCTGTGTGGACACAGCTTACACACAATTCACCGGCACACCGCCTCCGCTTATGTCCTGTGACGTTGATGACCAGATGATCGCGTCCATCATATCACAAGTCTTCAATGTCGCGGTCCTGTACTACACATGCCGTTGACAGCCACTTGGCTCTACGTGGTTCTACGCCGTACGTTTTCACGTAGAAATGCGCCACTTCCCACTTGAACTCCAGTTGAGTTGTCCTTTACCGTGACATAATAATGAGGTACCATGCGTTTTGGAGACTCTCGTCAAGAAGCCAAGAAAATTTGTCCCACCACCACTTTTTGTTTCTTATTGACACATGATATCAGTTCACTTTTTCATCCATAAGGTTCGTTCCTCCCATGAATTTGTTATAGGTAAAGATCTGGAGAGGACGTGGGATTGCATCTATTTTTCTTTTCAGCCCGAGAGAACCTTCTGACCTGGTCGAGGGGGGGAAACAGGGACAGTCGTGGAGGCAACAGTTTTTGTGTTGTTTTCATGCCAGCAAGCTATAATCATGTCGTCATAACTCCTTTTCCCCTTACTCCAATATTTCTGTCAAGGTCAGATTTCTAAATAATGGATTTACGTCCCTTATAACTGCTCTGGCTTTTAGATACGCCGGGTCCCGGAATTTTGACCCGAAGGGGATCTTTAACGTGCCAGTTAATCTACTGACACGACTCCCTCGCATTTGCGCACCCTCAAATGCCAGCTGACTGCACCAGGATTCGATCCTGCAAGGTTAGGCACAGCAAGCGAGAACGTTGCCGCTGAGCCACGTAGCCAGTCTAGACCTCTGAAATATTGAAACATTTCTCGTATTGTATTTTCTGAAACACTGCCTGCAGCCAGATATCTCGGCAAAGGTATGGTCTTGAATATGGTACTGGCATAAAAAATATGGTACTGTGACATAAAACATATTATATGAAGGCATGTACTGTTTTGTGTATACATGCATGAAATGTTTTCTAACTCATGTCATATGAATGTGCTACAGAAAATGTCTTGCCTTACTACTGACCCTGTATCCGCCTAACGTTACCATAAGGTAACGCTGGGAAAATTAGTCCCGGGCAGGTATAAAGAAACACGTAAGATATGTTACTGAATTATAAATTAGATATGTTTACTACCATAATCCTGAAGACAAAGTATACTATCTCCATTTTACGCAATAATTTAGAACGCCGTATCTTTCGCGGCATGCCATCACGACGTGAGAAACAAACCACGAAATGCACTCAATTGTTGGGACATCACCCAAGACATTCCCTAGTGACTAGTGTGCGGGAAATTAATCAATAGACCTTCCTTGATCATATAAGCGCGAAGTTCGAATATCTTTAACTGGCAAAGGTCCTGTAGAGCAATAAATGCAATGACCGGTACTGCGTTACCATATGGTAACGCTAGGCGTTTATGGGTTAAGGCATGCATAAAACATCTTGGGAATCTGTAAATATGATGTAAAAACCACAGCAATAACAAGAAAGCTTGGTTTGTGGCCATCATGGGAGATAGAGTAGATGACCTACCTGTTCCGCTCTTAAAATAAACACCCAACATCAGCATAGATGAAACTTCAGACGTTACATTATGAAAGAATTTGGGGAATTAATCATCCAGAAGGTCAGGATACCTGCATATCCCTTGAAGAATAACCTGAAAAGAATTACATGTGATTATGATATTTATATTGTTACGGACTGTTGAAGAAGAAGGAAACTTATTAGACCGATGCCCGGTGTTTGTAAAAAAAATATTCATATTCAGATTCCATACTTTTAATACAGTGCGTAACAATCCTGATAAGATGTCAAGTATTATAAGTTCATTCAATTTCTCCCTACCTTGAGTATTCTTGTGATCAATATTGCTTTGGGAACTCAATACAGTAAAACGCACAACACCCCATGCAATATTTCTTTACACAACATTCATCAGTTTTGCTTGATTATTATGACAGATATTAACGTTATATATTAACAGTAAGTTACTGCACCAACACCACTAAGTCTCCACACACACACACACTCAATGCTAGTGATAATCTGCTAGGCCAACACTTGGCATATGTGTAGGAACTGAAATGGATTCTGATTTGAACTTTACGAAACTTTTCTGTCTTTGCCATGTATCCGTTGACATAAGAAAACTCTATGAATGCGAAGTTGAATATATATTCCTTGATTTCTTCAGTGCAAGTTTACAAGTCATGTGTAACACAAAATCTACCTATGCAAAGGGAAACATATTTGCGAAACAAGTCGTATGGACCATGATAGGGATATTAAGATTGCAGACTGTCCTATTCCGGACATCGTTCCACGTATCGAATGAGAAATAACATCTTCAGATCTGGAAGAATACGCACCTTCATGCGTCCTTACAAGACATGACATCTCCTGATCACCTAATAGCATTTCGGGATTATGAGTTTTATTTTCACTACTGTATTGATGGCAAACTGAAGTGCTTATCTGTTAGCTTTTGTATAGTACAGAGAGTACGAGCCTTTTTTATGTAAGGATGAAGAACTGAGATATGTAATCCACCTGGTACTTGAACCTGGGAACATCGTCAATGTACAATGTTGTTCTGATCACTGAGCTAATGGGGGATGCACTTTAATTATATTATGGGAAGCTAACATATGTTTGCATTCGGTACCCACTGTGGACTTAAGGTCAGAATAAACCAATTGCATTAGGATTCCAGTATTCCCTTGAGAGATCCACTCATGGGGGCTAAGCAGTTGCCTTACAGACACATGTTGGGATTATTTAGCTTATGACCGTGATTACCTCCATCCCACTCCTGAGCATTGCTATAACATGCACTTGGTCTTTTGTGTATATTTATTACATAATTGAAGATATGAGATAAAAGTAAGAGAATTAGCTAGAATCATACGAAGAAAGTAATTGTTAATACTCAAGTCCACTTATTTTAACGTATGGTACTGCGCTCGAAATTAGGTCTAGTCAAGACAATATCTCCGGACGAGATACGAACCGGGAGCATCAGAGGAAAATAGTGTATAACATTTTCGAGATATGAATCTTATTTACACTTAGGAAGAGAGATTATGCATCAACAAGCCATTGGTAAAATTTTATTCAAAAGAAATATTTGTATTTGGGGAAGAAATGGAAATTTTATTACTTGATACATTTTAACCAAGCATACTGTAAATGACTTGAGACAAGTCCAGCATAGTGCACAGTTTTATCTGTGTTAGCTGGGAGAAACCTGTTTTTGATACGAGGGGACATGGCAATGATGGGCAGAGGTCAAACGCGAGCCAGAGAAGAGAGAAGTAGGGTCGACGCGCCATAAAGGGTCGACAGCCAATCAGATAAAAGATTGATTACAGAGGAACTGATAAATATGAAATACATTATTTTAATATTATAAAGGATTGTGACATATCAAATTCAAAAGGAAGGAAAAAGGAATTTAATTGGCAAGACGGAATTGAAATTGGATAATTGAGAGAGGAGAGATAAGCGAAGGAGTAAATTTTCAGAGCGGAGTGATGCTAGTTCAGTGAATTTACGAGATAAATCGAACGGAGCAGGCTAGCGAACGCCAAGTAACGAGGCTCTTTCTGTCTGAACATTCAAGGAGGCAACACGTAGAACGATTCACTCTCTAATCTACAAGAGGTAAAGTCTTGGAAAATATTAGACTTCAAGATGAAGAAACATAGTAGAAATATGGAACAACAAGTATGAATAAACTGATAATACAATTGAGAAGAAGTATTTAGCAGAAACAACGAGTGATATAAGTCGTGAAACTATACTTTGTAGCAGTACATCGAAACTTCGAACGCAAGACTACGCAGAAGAGAAGCCAAAGGCATTTGTCATAATTCATGGAAGAAAGACATCACACTATACAAGATGTATAAAGAATTAGGTCGAAGGGGAGAGATTACGACTACTAATTATTGAGAAGGAAGGAGAATGTTTTAATTCTTCCACTATGAAGGGAAAGTAAAGCTATACTAACAAGCGAGATCCAGATATGACCACGACAACATAAAAAATGGGAGCGAGCTGCGTCAACATCCGCAGTTCGTTCGAATAAACGCAACAAGCTACTACAGTGGAGAGAAATTCACAAGGTGAGATGATTTCTCGTGTAAAGAAAGAACATTGCAACACTACCGACATCCAACAACATCCAGAGATGGGAAGAAAGAAGATGGACCCAAGAATGAAACGTTAGGAGTATCTAAGTCATCGGGCCGAGAAGAGTGAAACGCTGCGGAGGAGCGAGGTCAACGGCACTGACGGGGGGAGGCTGCCAGCCGAGTCCCAGCTGATTACCGGTTCTTCTCACCCCATTGCTATACAACAAGTCCAGCGGTCTACACGGAAGCGGTGTGACTCAAGCAGACCAGGTGGCAGGCAAGTGTCACATTCCCGAAGGCGCGTGGGAGAAATTCCACAGACACCAACATCATCAGATGTTACCAGCGGCCACAGTTTTGAAGGTAGACAGTGCAATTTTACACACCTATGTAGATAGAACTTGTACACGATATTCCAGTATAATGACCAACATCTTATCTTATATTCATAGCCCATGTTATTATTTTGGCTAGAATTTAGAAATTATGGTAGAAATCTTCATACGTTATTTGGACATATTTTGAACGTTTACTGATGATATTCGATACCGTAATTATTTTTGCAGTTTATTAGAACGCTTAGAATTTTTGCTTGCAGATAAATCCTTTTTCGATAACAAAGTATATTTCGTAGATATTGTTGTAACATCAGAGAAACTGTAATAAGTATGTTAAATAAATATTGTAACAGTGGAGAGAAAGTAGTCATGAGTTTTGACAAGCGTAAATTTGTACATGTGATACAAGAGAAAGAGACGACATGATGATCCTAAATATATGAAGCTTATTCGTCTCAAGAACGAAATTATGATGTATAAAACCGTAATTATTGACAGGAGTATTCAATATTTGCATTGAAGGAACTCCATTGTCTGAGAAGATGATATTGTAATACCCAGAAGTTTATATTGAACGTAAGAACATTATGCATATTTTAAAGGCATAGCTGGTAGCTCAGTTGGTAGAGCGGTGGTCTGTAGTCGGCTTACGGTATCAGATATCCATAGGTCCCTGGTTCAAATCCGGCCAGGAGGAAAATTTTAGTCGCCTCCGTAGCGTAGCGGTCAGCATGGTTAGCTGCCGCCGCGGAGGTCCTGGGTTCGATTCCCGGCTCTGCCACGAAATTTGAAAAGTGATATGAGGACTGGAACGGGGTCTTGCCTTTGGGAGTGGCGACCCCATCGTAATAATAGCCTAAAATGGAAATGTCACTTCAAATGATTCGGTGAAGGTTAGGGCGTACCCTGCAGGCGACGCGCTGTTCTTTTGGTACTGGGGGAACTGTGGGAAAAGGGCGACCAGTATCCGAAATGAAAGTGGGAATCATGAATGTCATGACCCTGACAGGCAAGGTGGAGGAGGTGGTAGACTTCATGGAGAGGGAGAATGTTGGATTGATGGGGCTGAGTGAAGTGAAATGGAAAGGAAAAGGAAGGAAGAAATTGAGGAAAGGATATACATTATACTGGAGTGGTGGCCAAGATGCAAAAACTGGCGTGGGACTGATAACCTCGAAACAACTGGAGGAGTATGTTGAAGTGGTCGAGTGTGTGAGTGACAGAATAATGAAAATTAGAATGAAGATGAAAAATGACATGATGGACTTCATACAAGTGTATGCACCACAGACTGGAAACAGAGAAGAAGATATTGAAGTATTCCTGGAGGATGTAGAAAGAGTAATTTCAGATGTAGAAGTGGTGATCATGGGAGATATGAATGCACAAGTCGGAAACGAGAGACAAGGAAAGGAAGAAGTCATTGGACCATATGGATATGGGAAAAAGAACCGGGAAGGAGAGGAACTTGTAAACTTTTGTGAAAGGAATGGACTGATAGTGGGTAATTCATGGGTTCGGAAGAAGAACAGCAGGAAAATTACGAGATATGGTTGGGGCGATAGAAGAACAAAATCAGTAATTGACTACTTTCTGGTGGAAAGGGCTAATCGCAGAAAGCTGATAGATGTGACAGCTTTACCAGGAGAAGCATTTGATGGGGACCATACAGCTGTGGTGGCAAAATTTAGATGGCTAAAGTTGGAAAATCTAAAGGAGATCAGAGAAAGTAAAATAAAAGTATGGAAATTGAAAGACAAAACTGTACAGGAAGATTTTCAGGAGAGATTGAAACAAAAAATCCCAGTTACTGAAGTGGAAAACATAGAAGAGGAATGGTCCCACTTTAAAAAGGCATTTGTTGGTGCAGCAGAGAGTGCTTGTGGTAGGACGTCAACAAGAGTGAAAGAGAAGGAGACACCGTGGTGGAATGGGGAAGTGAGGAAAGCAGTGAAAGAAAAGAAGTCTGCATGGAAAGAATGGAACCGAGATCAAACAGAAGAAAGCAAAAGGAAGTATCACGACAGCAAACGGAGGTGTAAGAAAGTGGTAGGAGAAGAAAAGAAGAAAAGTTGGGAAGAATTTACACGAAGAATGGAAACAGATGTTAGTGGCACTAAAAGGATGCTGTATGGATTCTAAGAAGTAAGAGGAAAGAAAGAGTTACTACAAAGCTAGTAAAAAGGAAGATGGAGAGTTGTTAACACACCCAGAAGAGATAAAGGGACGATGGAAGGAGTATTTCGATAAGCTATTGAATGTGAGCAATTGTACTGGTGAGATGGAAGTGACACAACCTGACGACTCTATAACAGAAGATGATATAACAATGCTGGAGGTGGAATTAGCAGTACAGAAAATGAAGATTGGAAAAGCAACAGGGGTGGATGAAATCAGTGTAGAAATGATAAAGGCTGCTGGACCTGTTGGTATGCAATGGTTGTATCGACTGCTAAAGTGTGTGTGGAAACGGAAATGTGTACCAGAAGACTGGGAGAAATGGCTAATAATACCAGTGTTTAAGAAGCGGGACA
This sequence comes from Meconema thalassinum, assembly GCA_946902985.2. Lineage (NCBI taxonomy): Eukaryota > Metazoa > Arthropoda > Insecta > Orthoptera > Tettigoniidae > Meconema > Meconema thalassinum. Next base: position 115,749 of record CAMPQE020000017.1, on the reverse strand, counting down.
AGAAGGTGTGTGATAACTATAGAGGGATCACGCTCATATCACAGATATTAAAAATACTGGAAAGGATATTTGAAAGAAGAATGAGAAGAAAGGTGAAAGGAGAGTTGCAAGAGGAACAGTATGGTTTCAGGAGTGGAAGATCCACAATGGACCCAATCTTTAGCTTGAGGCAGGTGATGGAAAAGAACTGGGAATATGGAGAGGATTTGATCATGACTTTCATAGATCTAGAAAAGGCATATGATAGTGTCCCCAGAGAGAAGGTATGGGAAACCATGGTTAAGAAGAGACTGGGAAGAGAAATGTTGGAAATGGTGCAAGCAATGTACAAAAAATGTGTTAGCAAGGTACTGACCCCAGTTGGAAAGACAGATTGATTTAGGAACAAGACTGGACTAAGACAGGGAGTGTGCTGTCACCTCTCTTGTTCATAATGGTGATGGATGAAATTGTAAAGGAAACACAGGAAGCATATGGACATAAAGAAATGAAGTTACTGTTATTTGCAGATTATATTGTGGTCTGGGGAAGGAACACCGAAGAAGTGCAAAAACAACTAGATGCACTGAACGAAAATATTCAGAAGTACGGCCTGAAAATCAGTATAGAGAAAAGCAAGACATGGTGATGACAAGAGGGGAAAGACAAGGAAAGGGCACTGTGAAAATTGGAAGTCAGAGTTTGGAAATTGTGGACACGTTCAAATACCTAGGAAGTGAATTGATGCAAACTGGTAGGTTGGACATGGAGATTGGCAGGAGAGTACAGCAGAACAATGCATTCTATCAAAGTGTAAGAAAACTTGTTGGGGATAAGGAAGTACCAAGGAAAAGCAAGGAGATAATGTATAAAGTGTACTATGTTTCCATATTACTTATGCAGCTGAGACTTGGACCCTGACAAGCAGGCAAGAGAGTAGAATTCAAGCCAGTGAAATGAAATTCCTAAGAAGTATGATAGGAAAGAAAAGGAAAAACAGAGTGAGGAATGAAGATGTTAGGAAGGAAGTTGGGATGGGAAAACTAAATGAGAGAATTGAGAAGAATAAACTAAGGTGGTTTGGACATGTAAAGAGGATGGAGGAAAATAGAATACCAAGACAGATGCTGGAGGCAAAGTGCAAGGGTAAGAGAGCAAGAGGAAGACCTAGAACGAGGTGGATTGATTCAGTGAAGAACAGCGTAAGAAAAAGAAATCTGGACTGGGACAAGATCATGGAAGAAGAATGGTGGAAGGAAAGAGGAAAGTGGAGAAGTGCCATAAATACCCCGACCCGGCAGGAGCTGGATAAGGGGAAATGATGATGATGATGATGAGATGAATGATGAAAACGGAATTATAAGGTATTATAAATCAATATTTGTTATGAAATGATCTTATAAAATGAAAGGAAGGATATTAAGTATCTATTGTACGGAGAGACGGGAGGTAAAGATATTGTTATTTGAATGACAAACGCGAGCAGACATATGATTCAGAGCAAAGCTAGAAATTGTAACAGAAGTGTATTTAAAGCAGAGAGAAGAAATACGGCATGATTTATGGAAGCGAGAATGTGAAGAGATTTGCGGCAATAATATTTGTGAGAGATGTATAGATGAAATATAGCACGGAATTGTATAATCGATACAAGATTATGTCGGAGGAAGAGTAGTGAATTCATGAAAGGTGTTACATTCGTAATATCTAGTAGGAATTCTGAATATCTTACTTTGTTAAAAGTATTTGATATGGTTCATAGAAGTTTGTGAAAGTGCTAAGAGGAGAATATATACGACAATCAATTATGTCGAAGGAAGAGTAATAAGGACGCCATAATATGTTTATGAAGTGTGTGAGATAAAGAATTTATGATGGAAGGATGTGGAATACTATGTGTCAGTGAGGTAAAGCCGTAATATGAATTTTTGGAGAATCACGAGTGTGAGCAGTGAGGGTTAATGCCATGCACACCTATATTTTTATTTTGGAAGCTTATCTGAAAGTCATGCGTCGTAAGTTTGTAATATTATTGATTATTAAATACCGGATTTGTATATTTAAGTGAATAGTCATGAACTTAACCGTTTGTAACAATAATTCACTTTGGTTATAACAATGTAATACATGATTTGACAATTTTATTGTGTGATATACGAGATAAGGATGTAGGAATGAACTCTTTACAATTGCAGACAATCATAAATAAATCGTGCAGGACGTGTATATAAACAGTATTATTATTAATTACTTTATTCAGATTTGTAGATTTGACGCTATACTGCGGAGACTTTAACGACTGTATTAAACAGGGAACATGTTTGTAGAAGTTGAACGTTAAAGTGAAGTACAACAGGAGTAGAACTACAGCTTTTTGCATTGAGATAGTGTTGTTTGTTTTGCAACATCTTTCAAGGAAAGATATTATTTTCACATAATTTGTGTGTGATGCACAAGAGACTCATTTTAGTTATACTAAGCCTAGAGAAGGGCAGCTATTTTATTTTGAGTGTTTTTATTGTATCTTTCAACAGTGTTAGTGACATTATTATGTAATGTCATTATTAGTTAATAAAAGGCAAGCGTTATTTTTTATACACTTGCTACTTTTTTATAGAACTGATTCTTATTTCAATGCTTAACTACGCGATAACGATACCGCTCGCTAGATGCAGACATTATATCGACGCATTTAACTTAATTACCTGAGAGTCGAGTTGCTCATTAGTGCTCAATTTTTTTTATTTTTCTTAAGCTGTTCTGTATGCAACTAGTTGGTAGTATAGTTAGGTGTGCTTTATGTGTGTTCAGGGTTCCCTAGTCATTAGTCCGGTAGGACATGTTCAATTCTTAGCTGGATATTGACATCCCTACGAAACTTTTTCCATCTGCGCGGATTTGGGACTGTGACCTAGAGGAATTCGGGCGCATATATAGCATATTTAATTTATGGTCGCCCAACAAGTGTGGCTTTGACGTTGTCGATTGCCTGGGCCATTCGAATTTGTGAATTCGAATTCTCAGAGATGAGTGACCACCGGTTGTGTCGAGTTTGTTACACTAGGTGATATTTCGTAATCACGTCTATTTTAAGCAAGTTTGGTGTACGACACAGTCGAGTTTTGTTTGTATTTGTAAATGCCGATCCCAATCTGAAGTTGTGGAAGTGAATTCCCATTGTCTGATATGAGGAGTACATTTAGTTGAGAGGCATATCTTGCATTGTTCCGGCAAATGACATTTTGGTCAAGTAAAGCGTAAGTGTAAAGTTGTTATTCTGATTAAGTAAATTTTCAGTTAGAATTGAGTATTGAATTGAGGTCAGTTTTGGTTGTACGACGTAGTAGACATTGTTAGTGTTAGCGTAGAGATTTGATAGGCAGGTAGAACATATTTACGAAATACTTTGTTCTTTCTGAGATAATTTATTTGTTGGTCAATATGGAATTTCGCTGTGTTTAGTATAGTAATACTGTGCCCGTTTAGACCGGAGTCCGCACGACCACATGTGCATTTTACCAATAATCGGTCAGCACGACAGTCAAAATATCCCGGAGCGCCAGATGGGTTAAAGCTAATCGCAAAAACGACATCAATTGAAAAAAATGCTTTACTGATTTTTGGCTCAATGCAACAATAAGGATAGAAGGAGATTTAATTGGGTATAACACATCTGGTAAAATTATCTCAGTTTATTTTGAAGTTAAAATTGACTGCAAAGATGCTCAAAGCAGCATCATCCACGTGTGGCGATCCACACTCTTATTTACACACAATATACAGAAATTTTCCAAACACATTTGACAATCTTTTTGGAAACACAAGTCCGATTAATAGTCCTGTAGACTGTGTTCCAAAATTATTAAGGATTAATTCCAGTCAAAGTTAATTGTCTATACTGGAAATATCGTAGATCACTGTTTGAATATTTACATGATATTAACACTCGTTGAATAAATGTTCACAGAATTTTTAAACTTTCACTTATTTTCCAGTTTCAAAACTATATCGTCGAAAATATTATTATCATTGAATCAACACACATTATTTACACATATTAATAACATCTGAAAAGTATTTGACCTTGAGCATAGCATCGAAGAACTGTGCGAAGCACAACAACAATTAATTGTTCTTCTGACATTAAACATTCGAGAAGTGACTCGATTATGAACTTCAAGTTCCTAACAAAATACATGATTTCTGAATCATCAACTTGATCAATAAATTGTTGAACCATTCAACTATTCAATTATCCACTTGGAATCATTATGAAAAAAATATTTATATTTATGGCCAATATAGTAATTTTTCACAACTTGCAATTCTTCGACAGAATGCGGAAATAAGAATTGTAGCTTCATAATAAATTCATTTAGTTCATGGCACTAGGATTGAAAATATCCTTCAAATAATTCGTGGTTAAAGAATTATTTTTAATTGGCAGTGGCCCATTCTACTATTTGTGTAAGAACACAATATTACAACAACAACGGCAAAGGTCTTCCTCTGTAGAAGAATAAACTACTATCATGACAAATCCGGGTTCTAGCAAAATCAAAGTCTAAATGGAATTCGTAAACAAGGTTGAAATAAGAACTGATGGTTTCAAAGAAATAACCTTCGGGTCATCCATCCGACGAAATGTGTAGTTCCAATACTCCTACTATAAACCTGAGCCATCGAACCTGCTATTTGATTGATGCTCGAAAAAACCTCTTCATTCCTGCGACTTAACATGCGCACCTGGGAATGGCATTTCAACTACTCCACACATATAAATTTTCTTCCCAAAATTTATACAATAAATCAAGCCTCTGCTTGTTATCAACACTGGAAGATTAATAAACTTACAAGTTTATTTTATTTTACCATTCAGTTCAACCCGTGAATTTACCATACTTATGAAAATCTTTATTTCCCTTTCGAGTGTATTTACGTCATGATTTTATATAAATACAAAAATATCCTATTTGATACAAATATCATTTGCTTCCCGTTTCATGCCTCTCCGTGTTATCTGAAAAATATACTTTGCTCAATGCAAATATCAACTGTTCAACCAGAACTGAAATGTTGGTTGAATGCGGGCTTGCGCTAACCACTCTCCTTCGGAAAATCTCCTGTTCCAGACTAGAAATGATTAAACTACTTCATAGGCTCTCTCAATACATATGATTATTATAAAATATAATATCCAAAAATTATTTAGAAAAATTATGAAAATTATTATTATTATTATTAGTGGATTATTATTATTATTATTATTATTTTAAATATGTTTAATTATCATCTCATTATGTGAGAATCCACATGTTCGAACTTCGAATATGGAAAAAATATCCATTCCTCAACAAAAATAATTATTAACTTTTACATCGACGGTTTTCCGTGGTTTCCTTAAAATATGAAAAATTCAAATAAATCTTCGTTATGCTCGGTCATCGATCCTAAACTGTTCTGAGTGCTGAAAATACTCAGACTAACTCTAATAAGTCTTGCGTAAATCATTGCAAGATGTAAATACGAAGAAAAATAATGTGTTGGTCATCTGCAGAAAAATAGTTTGTTCCAATTAGCTAGGCATAATATAATTCAAATGTGGCTTACATTTCTTGATGGTCTTGAAGCGTAGTAAACCTGGTCTGTACCAGATTTATCCATCGATATGCCCTATCGGACAAGCACGTATAATCCTTGTATCCGCCGCCATTATATACCCACAATCCGTCTAGTCAGACATAGTGGTAGTATCTTTTGACGTTTGAATAAACTGTTGTTCCATTTTAATATGGGCTTCTATCAAAGCCATAACAGTTTGTTTAAATGGGGTCAGATCTAAGTGATCTCTTCTTAGATATGTCAGTTGTAACATAACTCACGGTAATCTTATCAGTACAAGAAAAACACTGACAGTCTAACCAATCAACGGCTGTTCTGAAGATCGTTCCCTGGGCATGGTTTATTATATCACCATCTACCATGCGCTAAGCAACTTGTAGTTTCCCTTGCGTAGACTAATGAACGCCACCGTTATAGACTAGTCTTCAGTGTACTGACAGATCGAAGTGGTTAACTAGTTACAAAAATGAAAACTGACTGAAATGGATTTAAACATCCAAGTATTAAGTTATTACTGGACTGTGACAAAGTACTAATTTTCTAGACAAAGTCTAGCATATGTCCATGTAGAAATATAAATATTTCCACCAATGTCTGTAGAAAAATCAATCACCTCAGTGATTCTCCTCGCCGTAAACTTACTAAGTTCCAACTCGTAGCGCAGCACTTTTGCGACTATCACAACTTTCAAAAGAACTTCTGCGTAGATCCGGCAACCATGTGCCTTGGCTCAGCGTCGTAGCAACTTGCTCGGCAAATGCTTGTGTTAGAATGAGCTATCAATGCTTCGACCAGCTGGCTTTTATTCAAAACTGTCAGGGTCACGCCGCATCAGCTGATATCTAGAAATCCTCATATCTATTGAATCCCTGGTCCGATTTACTTGATACTAATTGCATTCTCTTTCATTTGGCCGTGCCAGTAATCTGATCCAAGTCTCAAGTCTCTACTCCATAGTTAACTATTTAATCAATAAATAGCCTCCACCTCTGCTATTACTCGCTACGTCACTTGACATCCAAGTATCGGTAAATTCTTTCCAATTGCTTCGATAAGCAATGTAGCGCGATATTCAAATATCTTAACTTTCAAAAGCGGCTACAGCTTTTCCCTTGATATCTAGGTGTCTGAATCTTGGAATACCCATTCCTAGAGTTGGGCACATCCACCCCACACCTAGCAAAAAATAAAAATTGAAAAATTTTTATTTTTCCTATCTACACATTAAATCATCTGGTTCTTGAATAATAAATCTTCAAATTCGATGCATTATAAGTTCCCACGATGTTACCAGTTCGTGTATTGGCTACTTCATAGCTTCCATTGTTGTTTACTTCCACAATATTCAAAATCTTCAATTTCATCAGGTTTAATATCAAAAATATCGTGATACTCTTCCAAAATTTTCCCTAGCTCTGGGGACTCCTTCTCAGTGTAGACTTCTCTTCCTTCGGCTTCATGAAAAATCAGAGACCATTGAGCATCTCCCTCGATGTCTTCCTCTTCTTTTCCCTCGAAGTTAATCTCTTCGGTATTCTTGAATCTGATCGTCTCTGTCTTCATGTCTATCACTGCTTGATATTTCTGAATGAAATCTGCTCCCAATATCATGTCAAAAGCCATGTCCTTCATTACAACAAATACATGTCGGAAATCATGTCCTCCAATCGTAATACATAAGTATAATTGTGTTTTACACAGAGATATTTTATTGGGTATTATTCCTTGGATCTTAATTCATGATACTGGAATCTCCTCTAAATTCTCTTTGAGCTTCCACAGAATATAAAGCTTCTCACTCACCAGACAAAGCATAGCCCCAGTATCAATCAAAGTATCGACAGGCATACCGAATACTTCGCATGATATGATTTACATTCTAATTCTTGTACCCATTTCTTTTCGTTCGTCATTCTGTTGAATCAAGTCATCATCCTCTGCTTGCCATTTAATAATTCTGGAAGTGAAAGTGTTCAAAATTCTATCTTCTACTGTGAATTCGAAGTTTTTTTTTCATTACCATTCCCCCGGGATTGTTGTGTTCCCGATGGACCTGGTTCGTTGGGCCTCTGCTCCAAAAATTGCAAGTTATCTTGGTGTCTTGCTTCCAAATTTTTCCTCGTCTCCTTGTTAAACTCTTCATTGGACTGACGAGTATCCACATTCCCTCTGTTATTGTAGTTATTTCTACCATAATATCTTCTTTCCTGGTACCTTCCTTGACTATCTCGTGGTCTTCTCCATCGAGTATTGTATCGATTTCCACCATCTGGTCTCGCATATGGCTTGTAACTGTATCTGTTACTGTACTGGTTCCATCCTCTCTTATTTGGATCTTCCCTCGGCGTTTTCTCTTCTCGCCCCTCTCGAATCTCTCGAGGTGTTTGAGAATAACTATCAGCCATAACAGCATACACAGCGTTGTTATTCTTTACTCCCTTCTGATGGAAGAATTGAGCGTTTGTATGATCCAGCTTCTGTAATACTTCATCAAATTGTTCCATATTATAGATATCAGCAGCGATCAAAGTCCTCTGGACGTCTGCTGGAAACTGACGTATCAATGCAGTAATCAATTCGTTATCTGGCATCGGCGGATCTAAATGTTGAAGTTTAGACAGCTGTCCAGAAAAGTACGTAGAGTATCGAGTAGGTTGTGACGTCGAGAATCTCTTCGAATATAACTCTGCTCTGACTTGCTGTTGGGTTTCCGGGGACCAAAACTTTTTCAATAGCCCACGAGAAAACTCCTCAAAAGTGGTTAGAGTGGATCTAAAAGCTCTAAACCAAAGAAGTGCAGGACCTTCCAAAAACTTCCCTATCACTCGGATCTGTCTTTCTTTAGGGATCTTAGAATCTTTCAGGTAATCCCCTGCTTCTCTCAAAAATTCCACGGGTGTCACAGAATCTCGCCCTGAAAATTTAGAAGGCTTATCTTCTACATTCTTAAATACAGTTATGGGGTTGGATTGAAATACTGTCCTGACCTCATCCTGTCTTTGACTATCCGTGTCTCTAGCTCCTCCTAGATTTATCTGTATCTGTTCCTTTCCCCTTACATTTGGCATTTTCAACAGATGATCAGACTGTTTCTCACCCTTGATTTGAGTTTTCATAGCCTCAAGTTCCTTCTGGTTTTCTTCTGCCATTTTCTTAATTGCTTCAGTTTCTTTACAATTGTCCTTAACATCAGTGGATATCTGGTTCATAACAGCCTCATGACTTTTCAATGACCCTGTCATATCTGATATGTCCTTCTGAGTTGCTTGGATATCTTTGGCAATTACTTCAATATGGGATGACAAAGATTCCCTAATCTCCTTGATTCCCTCTTGATTCTCCAGCTTGAGTGTGTCTTTAATTTCATTGACAACTGTGGTTTTGATTTCAGTTTGCAATTCACTAATCACACCTTCTCTTATTTCTCCCATGACAAGTTCTTTGAATTGTTCCGTTAAACGTTGAACAACTAGAATTCCCATCTCGTTACTCTCCTTCTTCACTCTGACTTCTAGGTCGATCATGTCTTCACCAACTTTCCTAAGACCATGTTCTATCCTATCAGCTAAGCTTTGGAATCGAAGATCGGCATCGCGAAATTTTTCGTCCATTAAACTTGCGTTAGTAGCTAATGAAGTTTCGAGCTCATGTGTTTTTTCGCATAATTTGTTCATTTTACTCTCAAGTGACATTTTCAAAATTTCAGATTTCTCTTTAAATTTACTTTCCATAGAATTGAATTTACTATTTAAATTTTCTTTCAAATTACTTTTTAAAGAATCAGAACTTTCTTTAAGTTTTTCATCTAAACTTTCTTTCAAGTTATCTTTTAACCTGCTTTCTAAAGAATCAGCATTTTCTTTAAGTTTATCATTCAAATTTTCTTTAAGTTTATTTTCTAAAGAATCAGAATTTTCTTTAAGTTTATCGTTTAAACTCTCTTTAAGTTTATTTTCTAAAAAATCAGAATTGCTTTAAGTTTCCTTTCCAAAGCCTCAGTATTTTATTTCATAATGGCTGCTACACGCAGTCCAGCCTCTTTTGAACTCTCCTCCAAACTCCTCATCATCCTCATCATTTCTTCCATAATTTCAATTATTATTCAAAACTTAGGGGTATACAATATTGGCAAACACAAGCTTATAACTAGAACAAGAAATATGAATAGTTAATTGGAACACTCTAATAAAATGAGATTTGTCCTAATGTCGTCGTGATGGAAAAACAAAATTCTCTACTTTTACGAATTACATTTACCACAATATCACAAGAAAAATATGCAAGTTCTCAAATATCCTCCACCTGGATTCTAATATTGTGTATGTCCAGTCATCGAACGTTTACTACTGAATTTACTTGACGCCCTAATGGTTAAGCCATTATCAAAAATAATCAAACCCATTCTAATTATTAACCAGTTAAATTTTTAATTTTCCCCACTAATTGGGTTTCCTACTAATTTATTCATCCAAACCAGACGTCTCTCAACACCCAAAATATTTCTATAAAAATTATCACAATTTCAAATCGGCATGCGATTGACCATGTCTAAATCGGGACCCACGTTCGAAGCCATTTCTCTCTCTATCTTATTTTATGAGCCCGTTTAGACGGGGTCCGCATGACCACATATGCATTTTACCAATAATCAGTCAGCACGAGAGTCAAAATATCCCGGAGCGCCAGATGGGTTAAAGCTAATCGCAAAAACGACATCAATTGAAAAAAATGCTTTACTGATTTTTGGCTCAATGCAACAATAAGGATAGAAGGAGATTTAATTGGGTATAACACATCTGGTAAAATTATCTCAGTTTATTTTGAAGTTAAAATTGACTGCAAAGATGCTCAAAGCAGCATCATCCACGTGTGGCGATCCACACTCTTATTTACACACAATATACAGAAATTTTCCAAACACATTTGACAATCTTTTTGGAATCACAAGTCCGATTAATAGTCCTGTAGACTGTGTTCCAAAATTATTAAGGATTAATTCCAGTTCAAAGTTAATTGTCTATACTGGAAATATCGTACATCACTGTTTGAATATTTACATGATATTAACACTCGTAGAATAAATGTTCACAGAATTTTTAAACTTTCACTTATTTTCCAGTTTCAAAAATATATCGTCGAAAATATTATTATCATTGAATCAACACACATTATTTACACATATTAATAACATCTGAAAAGTATTTGACCTTGAGCATAGCATCGAAGAACTGTGCGAAGCACAACAACAATTAATTGTTCTTCTGACATTAAACATTCGAGAAGTGACTCGATTATGAACTTCAAGTTCCTAACAAAATACATGATTTCTGAATCATCAACTTGATCAATAAATTGTTGAACCATTCAACTATTCAATTATCCACTTGGAATCATTATGAAAAAAATATTTATATTTATGGCCATTATAGTAATTTTTCACAACTTGCAATTCTTCGACAGAATGCGGAAATAAGAATTGTAGCTTCATAATAAATTCATTTAGTTCATGGCACTAGGATTGAAAATATCCTTCAAATAATTCGTGGTTAAAGAATTATTTTTAATTGGCAGTGGCCCATTCTACTATTTGTGTAAGAACACAATATTACAACAACAACAACGGCAAAGGTCTTCCTCTGTAGAAGAATAAACTACTATCATGACAAATCCGGGTTCTAGCAAAATCAAAGTCTAAATGGAATTCGTAAACAAGGTTGAAATAAGAACTGATGGTTTCAAAGAAATAACCTTCGGGTCATCCATCCGACGAAATGTGTAGTTCCAATACTCCTACTATAAACCTGAGCCATCGAACCTGCTATTTGATTGATGCTCGAAAAAACCTCTTCATTCCTGCGACTTAACATGCGCACCTGGGAATGGCATTTCAACTACTCCACACATATAAATTTTCTTCCCAAAATTTATACAATAAATCAAGCCTCTGCTTGTTATCAACACTGGAAGATTAATAAACTTACAAGTTTATTTTATTTTACCATTCAGTTCAACCCGTGAATTTACCATACTTATGAAAATCTTTATTTCCCTTTCGAGTGTATTTACGTCATGATTTTATATAAATACAAAAATATCCTATTTGATACAAATATCATTTGCTTCCCGTTTCATGCCTCTCCGTGTTATCTGAAAAATATACTTTGCTCAATGCAAATATCAACTGTTCAACCAGAACTGAAATGTTGGTTGAATGCGGGCTTGCGCTAACCACTCTCCTTCGGAAAATCTCCTGTTCCAGACTAGAAATGATTAAACTACTTCATAGGCTCTCTCAATACATATGATTATTATAAAATATAATATCCAAAAATTATTTAGAAAAATTATGAAAATTATTATTATTATTAGTGGATTATTATTATTATTATTATTTTAAATATGTTTAATTATCATCTCATTATGTGAGAATCCACATGTTCGAACTTCGAATATGGAAAAAATATCCATTCCTCAACAAAAATAATTATTAACTTTTACATCGACGGTTTTCCGTGGTTTCCTTAAAATATGAAAAATTCAAATAAATCTTCGTTATGCTCGGTCATCGATCCTAAACTGTTCTGAGTGCTGAAAATACTCAGACTAACTCTAATACGTCTTGCGTAAATCATTGCAAGATGTAAATACGAAGAAAAATAATGTGTTGGTCATCTGCAGAAAAATAGTTTGTTCCAATTAGCTAGGCATAATATAATTCAAATGTGGCTTACATTTCTTGATGGTCTTGAAGCGTAGTAAACCTGGTCTGTACCAGATTTATCCATCGATATGCCCTATCGGACAAGCACGTATAATCCTTGTATCCGCCGCCATTATATACCCACAATCCGTCTAGTCAGACATAGTGGTAGTATCTTTTGACGTTTGAATAAACTGTTGTTCCATTTTAATATGGGCTTCTATCAAAGCCATAACAGTTTGTTTAAATGGGGTCAGATCTAAGTGATCTCTTCTTAGATATGTCAGTTGTAACATAACTCACGGTAATCTTATCAGTACAAGAAAAACACTGACAGTCTAACCAATCAACGGCTGTTCTGAAGATCGTTCCCTGGGCATGGTTTATTATATCACCATCTACCATGCGCTAAGCAACTTGTAGTTTCCCTTGCGTAGACTAATGAACGCCACCGTTATAGACTAGTCTTCAGTGTACTGACAGATCGAAGTGGTTAACTAGTTACAAAAATGAAAACTGACTGAAATGGATTTAAACATCCAAGTATTAAGTTATTACTGGACTGTGACAAAGTACTAATTTTCTAGACAAAGTCTAGCATATGTCCATGTAGAAATATAAATATTTCCACCAATGTCTGTAGAAAAATCAATCACCTCAGTGATTCTCCTCGCCGTAAACTTACTAAGTTCCAACACGTAGCGCAGCACTTTTGCGACTATCACAACTTTCAAAAGAACTTCTGCGTAGATCCGGCAACCATGTGCCTTGGCTCAGCGTCGTAGCAACTTGCTCGGCAAATGCTTATGTTAGAATGAGCTATCAATGCTTCGACCAACTGGCTTTTATTCAAAACTGTCAGGGTCACGCCGCATCAGCTGATATCTAGAAATCCTCATATCTCTTGAATCCCTGGTCCGATTTACTTGATACTAATTGCATTCTCTTTCATTTGGCCGTGCCAGTAATCTGATCCAAGTCTCAAGTCTCTACTCCATAGTTAACTATTTAATCAATAAATAGCCTCCACCTCTGCTATTACTCGCTACGTCACTTGACATCCAAGTATCGGTAAATTCTTTCCAATTGCTTCGAGAAGCAATGTAGCGCGATATTCAAATATCTCAACTTTCAAAAGCGGCTACAGCCTTTCCCTTGATATCTAGGTGTCTGAATCTTGGAATACCCATTCCTAGAGTTGGGCACATCCACCCCACACCTAGCAAAAAATAAAAATTGAAAAATTTTTATTTTTCCTATCTACACATTAAATCATCTGGTTCTTGAATAATAAATCTTCAAATTCGATGCATTATAAGTTCCCACGATGTTACCAGTTCGTGTATTGGCTACTTCATAGCTTCCATTGTTGTTTACTTCCACAATATTCAAAATCTTCAATTTCATCAGGTTTAATATCAAAAATATCGTGATACTCTTCCAAAATTTTCCCTAGCTCTGGGGACTCCTTCTCAGTGTAGACTTCTCTTCCTTCGGCTTCATGAAAAATCAGAGACCATTGAGCATCTCCCTCGATGTCTTCCTTTTCTTTTCCCTCGAAGTTAATCTCTTCGGTATTCTTGAATCTGATCGTCTCTGTCTTCATGTCTATCACTGCTTGATATTTCTGAATGAAATCTGCTCCCAATATCATGTCAAAAGCCATGTCCTTCATTACAACAAATACATGTCGGAAATCATGTCCTCCAATCGTAATACATAAGTATAATTGTGTTTTACACAGAGATATTTTATTGGGTATTATTCCTTGGATCTTAATTCCTGATACTGGAATCTCCTCTAAATTCTCTTTGAGCTTCCACAGAATATAAAGCTTCTCACTCACCAGACAAAGCATAGCCCCAGTATCAATCAAAGTATCGACAGGCATACCGAATACTTCGCATGATATGATTTGCATTCTAATTCTTGTACCCATTTCTTTTCGTTCGTCATTCTGTTGAATCAAGTCATCATCCTCTGCTTGCCATTTAATAATTCTGGAAGTGAAAGTGTTCAAAATTCTATCTTCTACTGTGAATTCGAAGTTTTTTTTTCATTACCATTCCCCCGGGATTGTTGTGTTCCCGATGGACATGGTTCGTTGGGCCTCTGCTCCAAAAATTGCAAGTTATCTTGGTGTCTTGCTTCCAAATTTTTCCTCGTCTCCTTGTTAAACTCTTCATTGGACTGACGAGTATCCACATTCCCTCTGTTATTGTAGTTATTTCTACCATAATATCTTCTTTCCTGGTACCTTCCTTGACTATCTCGTGGTCTTCTCCATCGAGTATTGTATCGATTTCCAGCATCTGGTCTCGCATATGGCTTGTAACTGTATCTGTTACTGTACTGGTTCCATCCTCTCTTATTTGGATCTTCCCTCGGCGTTTTCTCTTCTCGCCCCTCTCGAATCTCTCGAGGTGTTTGAGAATAACTATCAGCCATAACAGCATACACAGCGTTGTTATTCTTTACTCCCTTCTGATGGAAGAATTGAGCGTTTGTATGATCCAGCTTCTGTAATACTTCATCAAATTGTTCCATATTATAGATATCAGCAGCGATCAAAGTCCTCTGGACGTCTGCTGGAAACTGACGTATCAATGCAGTAATCAATTCGTTATCTGGCATCGGCGGATCTAAATGTTGAAGTTTAGACAGCTGTCCAGAAAAGTACGTAGAGTATCGAGTAGGTTGTGACGTCGAGAATCTCTTCGAATATAACTCTGCTCTGACTTGCTGTTGGGTTTCCGGGGACCAAAACTTTTTCAATAGCCCACGAGAAAACTCCTCAAAAGTGGTTAGAGTGGATCTAAAAGCTCTAAACCAAAGAAGTGCAGGACCTTCCAAAAACTTCCCTATCACTCGGATCTGTCTTTCTTTAGGGATCTTAGAATCTTTCAGGTAATCCCCTGCTTCTCTCAAAAATTCCACGGGTGTCACAGAATCTCGCCCTGAAAATTTAGAAGGCTTATCTTCTACATTCTTAAATACAGTTATGGGGTTGGATTGAAATACTGTCCTGACCTCATCCTGTCTTTGACTATCCGTGTCTCTAGCTCCTCCTAGATTTATCTGTATCTGTTCCTTTCCCCTTACATTTGGCATTTTCAACAGATGATCAGACTGTTTCTCATCCTTGATTTGAGTTTTCATAGCCTCAAGTTCCTTCTGGTTTTCTTCTGCCATTTTCTTAATTGCTTCAGTTTCTTTACAATTGTCCTTAACATCAGTGGATATCTGGTTCATAACAGCCTCATGACTTTTCAATGACCCTGTCATATCTGATATGTCCTTCTGAGTTGCTTGGATATCTTTGGCAATTACTTCAATATGGGATGACAAAGATTCCCTAATCTCCTTGATTCCCTCTTGATTCTCCAGCTTGAGTGTGTCTTTAATTTCATTGACAACTGTGGTTTTGATTTCAGTTTGCAATTCACTAATCACACCTTCTCTTATTTCTCCCATGACAAGTTCTTTGAATTGTTCCGTTAAACGTTGAACAACTAGAATTCCCATCTCGTTACTCTCCTTCTTCACTCTGACTTCTAGGTCGATCATGTCTTCACCAACTTTCCTAAGACCATGTTCTATCCTATCAGCTAAGCTTTGGGATCGAAGATCGGCATCGCGAAATTTTTCGTCCATTAAACTTGCGTTAGTAGCTAATGAAGTTTCGAGCTCATGTGTTTTTTCGCATAATTTGTTCATTTTACTCTCAAGTGACATTTTCAAAATTTCAGATTTCTCTTTAAATTTACTTTCCATAGAATTGAATTTACTATTTAAATTTTCTTTCAAATTACTTTTTAAAGAATCAGAACTTTCTTTAAGTTTTTCATCTAAA
Organism: Meconema thalassinum; assembly: GCA_946902985.2. Lineage (NCBI taxonomy): Eukaryota > Metazoa > Arthropoda > Insecta > Orthoptera > Tettigoniidae > Meconema > Meconema thalassinum. The sequence continues at coordinate 99,595 of CAMPQE020000017.1, read as the reverse complement.
CTTTCTTTCAAGTTATCTTTTAACCTGCTTTCTAAAGAATCAGCATTTTCTTTAAGTTTATCATTCAAATTTTCTTTAAGTTTATTTTCTAAAGAATCAGAATTTTCTTTAAGTTTATCGTTTAAACTCTCTTTAAGTTTATTTTCTAAAAAATCAGAATTTGCTTTAAGTTTCCTTTCCAAAGCCTCAGTATTTTATTTCATAATGGCTGCTACACGCAGTCCAGCCTCTTTTGAACTCTCCTCCAAACTCCTCATCATCCTCATCATTTCTTCCATAATTTCAATTATTATTCAAAACTTAGGGGTATACAATATTGGCAAACACAAGCTTATAACTAGAACAAGAAATATGAATAGCTAATTGGAACACTCTAATAAAATGAGAATTGTCCTAATGTCGTCGTGATGGAAAAACAAAATTCTCTACTTTTACGAATTACATTTACCACAATATCACAAGAAAAATATGCAAGTTCTCAAATATCCTCCACCTGGATTCTAATAATGTGTATGTCCAGTCATCGAACGTTTACTACTGAATTTACTTGACGCCCTAATGGTTAAGCCATTATCAAAAATAATCAAACCCATTCTAATTATTAACCAGTTAAATTTTTAATTTTCCCCACTAATTGGGTTTCCTACTAATTTATTCATCCAAACCAGACGTCTCTCAACTCCCAAAATATTTCTATAAAAATTATCACAATTTCAAATCGGCATGCGATTGACCATGTCTAAATCGGGACCCACGTTCGAAGCCATTTCTCTCTCTATCTTATTTTATGTGCCCGTTTAGACCGGAGTCCGCATGACCACATATGCATTTTACCAATAATCAGTCAGCACGAGAGTCAAAATATCCCGGAGCGCCAGATGGGTTAAAGCTAATCGCAAAAACGACATCAAATGAAAAAAATGCTTTACTGATTTTTGGCTCAATGCAACAATAAGGATAGAAGGAGATTTAATTGGGTATAACACATCTGGTAAAATTATCTCAGTTTATTTTGAAGTTAAAATTGACTGCAAAGATGCTCAAAGCAGCATCATCCACGTGTGGCGATCCACACTCTTATTTACACACAATATACAGAAATTTTCCAAACACATTTGACAATCTTTTTGGAAACACAAGTCCGATTAATAGTCCTGTAGACTGTGTTCCAAAATTATTAAGGATTAATTCCAGTTCAAAGTTAATTGTCTATACTGGAAATATCGTAGATCACTGTTTGAATATTTACATGATATTAACACTCGTAGAATAAATGTTCACAGAATTTTTAAACTTTCACTTATTTTCCAGTTTCAAAAATATATCGTCGAAAATATTATTATCATTGAATCAACACACATTATTTACACATATTAATAACATCTGAAAAGTATTTGACCTTGAGCATAGCATCGAAGAACTGTGCGAAGCACAACAACAATTAATTGTTCTTCTGACATTAAACATTCGAGAAGTGACTCGATTATGAACTTCAAGTTCCTAACAAAATACATGATTTCTGAATCATCAACTTGATCAATAAATTGTTGAACCATTCAACTATTCAATTATCCACTTGGAATCATTATGAAAAAAATATTTATATTTATGGCCATTATAGTAATTTTTCACAACTTGCAATTCTTCGACAGAATGCGGAAATAAGAATTGTAGCTTCATAATAAATTCATTTAGTTCATGGCACTAGGATTGAAAATATCCTTCAAATAATTCGTGGTTAAAGAATTATTTTTAATTGGCAGTGGCCCATTCTACTATTTGTGTAAGAACACAATATTACAACAACAACGGCAAAGGTCTTCCTCTGTAGAAGAATAAACTACTATCATGACAAATCCGGGTTCTAGCAAAATCAAAGTCTAAATGGAATTCGTAAACAAGGTTGAAATAAGAACTGATGGTTTCAAAGAAATAACCTTCGGGTCATCCATCCGACGAAATGTGTAGTTCCAATACTCCTACTATAAACCTGAGCCATCGAACCTGCTATTTGATTGATGCTCGAAAAAACCTCTTCATTCCTGCGACTTAACATGCGCACCTGGGAATGGCATTTCAACTACTCCACACATATAAATTTTCTTCCCAAAATTTATACAATAAATCAAGCCTCTGCTTGTTATCAACACTGGAAGATTAATAAACTTACAAGTTTATTTTATTTTACCATTCAGTTCAACCCGTGAATTTACCATACTTATGAAAATCTTTATTTCCCTTTCGAGTGTATTTACGTCATGATTTTATATAAATACAAAAATATCCTATTTGATACAAATATCATTTGCTTCCCGTTTCATGCCTCTCCGTGTTATCTGAAAAATATACTTTGCTCAATGCAAATATCAACTGTTCAACCAGAACTGAAATGTTGGTTGAATGCGGGCTTGCGCTAACCACTCTCCTTCGGAAAATCTCCTGTTCCAGACTAGAAATGATTAAACTACTTCATAGGCTCTCTCAATACATATGATTATTATAAAATATAATATCCAAAAATTATTTAGAAAAATTATGAAAATTATTATTATTATTAGCCTCCGTGGCTTAGGCGGCAGCAGGCCGGCCTCTCACCGCTGGGTCCGTGGTTCAAATCCCGGTCACTCCATGTGGGATCTGTGCTGGACAAAACGGAGGCAGACTGGTTTTTCTCCGGGTACTCCGGTTTTCCCTGTCAAAATTTCATTCCAGCAACACTCTCCACTATCATTTCATTTCATCTGTCATTCATTTAATCATTGCCCCAGAGGAGTGCGTCAGGCCTCGGCAGCCGGCACAGTCCATATCCTCGCCGCTCGATGGGGGCTTCATTCATTCCATTCCTGACCCGGTCGGAGACTGGAAGCAGGCTGTGGATTTTTCATTATTATTATTATTAGTGGATTATTATTATTATTATTATTTTAAATATGTTTAATTATCATCTCATTATGTGAGAATCCACATGTTAGAACTTCGAATACGGAAAAAATATCCATTCCTCAACAAAAATAATTATTAACTTTTACATCGACGGTTTTCCGTGGTTTCCTTAAAATATGAAAAATTCAAATAAATCTTCGTTATGCTCGGTCATCGATCCTAAACTGTTCTGAGTGCTGAAAATACTCAGACTAACTCTAATAAGTCTTGCGTAAATCATTGCAAGATGTAAATACGAAGAAAAATAATGTGTTGGTCATCTGCAGAAAAATAGTTTGTTCCAATTAGCTAGGCATAATATAATTCAAATGTGGCTTACATTTCTTGATGGTCTTGAAGCGTAGTAAACCTGGTCTGTACCAGATTTATCCATCGATATGCCCTATCGGACAAGCACGTATAATCCTTGTTTCCGCCGCCATTATATACCCACAATCCGTCTAGTCAGACATAGTGGTAGTATCTTTTGACGTTTGAATAAACTGTTGTTCCATTTTAATATGGGCTTCTATCAAAGCCATAACAGTTTGTTTAAATGGGGTCAGATCTAAGTGATCTCTTCTTAGATATGTCAGTTGTAACATAACTCACGGTAATCTTATCAGTACAAGAAAAACACTGACAGTCTAACCAATCAACGGCTGTTCTGAAGATCGTTCCCTGGCATGGTTTATTATATCACCATCTACCATGCGCTAAGCAACTTGTAGTTTCCCTTGCGTAGACTAATGAACGCCACCGTTATAGACTAGTCTTCAGTGTACTGACAGATCGAAGTGGTTAACTAGTTACAAAAATGAAAACTGACTGAAATGGATTTAAACATCCAAGTATTAAGTTATTACTGGACTGTGACAAAGTACTAATTTTCTAGACAAAGTCTAGCATATGTCCATGTAGAAATATAAATATTTCCACCAATGTCTGTAGAAAAATCAATCACCTCAGTGATTCTCCTCGCCGTAAACTTACTAAGTTCCAACTCGTAGCGCAGCACTTTTGCGACTATCACAACTTTCAAAAGAACTTCTGCGTAGATCCGGCAACCATGTGCCTTGGCTCAGCGTCGTAGCAACTTGCTCGGCAAATGCTTGTGTTAGAATGAGCTATCAATGCTTCGACCAGCTGGCTTTTATTCAAAACTGTCAGGGTCACGCCGCATCAGCTGATATCTAGAAATCCTCATATCTCTTGAATCCCTGGTCCGATTTACTTGATACTAATTGCATTCTCTTTCATTTGGCCGTGCCAGTAATCTGATCCAAGTCTCAAGTCTCTACTCCATAGTTAACTATTTAATCAATAAATAGCCTCCACCTCTGCTATTACTCGCTACGTCACTTGACATCCAAGTATCGGTAAATTCTTTCCAATTGCTTCGAGAAGCAATGTAGCGCGATATTCAAATATCTCAACTTTCAAAAGCGGCTACAGCCTTTCCCTTGATATCTAGGTGTCTGAATCTTGGAATACCCATTCCTAGAGTTGGGCACATCCACCCCACACCTAGCAAAAAATAAAAATTGAAAAATTTTTATTTTTCCTATCTACACATTAAATCATCTGGTTCTTGAATAATAAATCTTCAAATTCGATGCATTATAAGTTCCCACGATGTTACCAGTTCGTGTATTGGCTACTTCATAGCTTCCATTGTTGTTTACTTCCACAATATTCAAAATCTTCAATTTCATCAGGTTTAATATCAAAAATATCGTGATACTCTTCCAAAATTTTCCCCAGCTCTGGGGACTCCTTCTCAGTGTAGACTTCTCTTCCTTCGGCTTCATGAAAAATCAGAGACCATTGAGCATCTCCCTCGATGTCTTCCTCTTCTTTTCCCTCGAAGTTAATCTCTTCGGTATTCTTGAATCTGATCGTCTCTGTCTTCATGTCTATCACTGCTTGATATTTCTGAATGAAATCTGCTCCCAATATCATGTCAAAAGCCATGTCCTTCATTACAACAAATACATGTCGGAAATCATGTCCTCCAATCGTAATACATAAGTATAATTGTGTTTTACACAGAGATATTTTATTGGGTATTATTCCTTGGATCTTAATTCCTGATACTGGAATCTCCTCTAAATTCTCTTTGAGCTTCCACAGAATATAAAGCTTCTCACTCACCAGACAAAGCATAGCCCCAGTATCAATCAAAGTATCGACAGGCATACCGAATACTTCGCATGATATGATTTGCATTCTAATTCTTGTACCCATTTCTTTTCGTTCGTCATTCTGTTGAATCAAGTCATCATCCTCTGCTTGCCATTTAATAATTCTGGAAGTGAAAGTGTTCAAAATTCTATCTTCTACTGTTAATTCGAAGTTTTTTTTTTCATTACCATTCCCCCGGGATTGTTGTGTTCCCGATGGACCTGGTTCGTTGGGCCTCTGCTCCAAAAATTGCAAGTTATCTTGGTGTCTTGCTTCCAAATTTTTCCTCGTCTCCTTGTTAAACTCTTCATTGGACTGACGAGTATCCACATTCCCTCTGTTATTGTAGTTATTTCTACCATAATATCTTCTTTCCTGGTACCTTCCTTGACTATCTCGTGGTCTTCTCCATCGAGTATTGTATCGATTTCCACCATCTGGTCTCGCATATGGCTTGTAACTGTATCTGTTACTGTACTTGTTCCATCCTCTCTTATTTGGATCTTCCCTCGGCGTTTTCTCTTCTCGCCCCTCTCGAATCTCTCGAGGTGTTTGAGAATAACTATCAGCCATAACAGCATACACAGCGTTGTTATTCTTTACTCCCTTCTGATGGAAGAATTGAGCGTTTGTATGATCCAGCTTCTGTAATACTTCATCAAATTGTTCCATATTATAGATATCAGCAGCGATCAAAGTCCTCTGGACGTCTGCTGGAAACTGACGTATCAATGCAGTAATCAATTCGTTATCTGGCATCGGCGGATCTAAATGTTGAAGTTTAGACAGCTGTCCAGAAAAGTACGTAGAGTATCGAGTAGGTTGTGACGTCGAGAATCTCTTCGAATATAACTCTGCTCTGACTTGCTGTTGGGTTTCCGGGGACCAAAACTTTTTCAATAGCCCACGAGAAAACTCCTCAAAAGTGGTTAGAGTGGATCTAAAAGCTCTAAACCAAAGAAGTGCAGGACCTTCCAAAAACTTCCCTATCACTCGGATCTGTCTTTCTTTAGGGATCTTAGAATCTTTCAGGTAATCCCCTGCTTCTCTCAAAAATTCCACGGGTGTCACAGAATCTCGCCCTGAAAATTTAGAAGGCTTATCTTCTACATTCTTAAATACAGTTATGGGGTTGGATTGAAATACTGTCCTGACCTCATCCTGTCTTTGACTATCCGTGTCTCTAGCTCCTCCTAGATTTATCTGTATCTGTTCCTTTCCCCTTACATTTGGCATTTTCAACAGATGATCAGACTGTTTCTCATCCTTGATTTGAGTTTTCATAGCCTCAAGTTCCTTCTGGTTTTCTTCTGCCATTTTCTTAATTGCTTCAGTTTCTTTACAATTGTCCTTAACATCAGTGGATATCTGGTTCATAACAGCCTCATGACTTTTCAATGACCCTGTCATATCTGATATGTCCTTCTGAGTTGCTTGGATATCTTTGGCAATTACTTCAATATGGGATGACAAAGATTCCCTAATCTCCTTGATTCCCTCTTGATTCTCCAGCTTGAGTGTGTCTTTAATTTCATTGACAACTGTGGTTTTGATTTCAGTTTGCAATTCACTAATCACACCTTCTCTTATTTCTCCCATGACAAGTTCTTTGAATTGTTCCGTTAAACGTTGAACAACTAGAATTCCCATCTCGTTACTCTCCTTCTTCACTCTGACTTCTAGGTCGATCATGTCTTCACCAACTTTCCTAAGACCATGTTCTATCATATCAGCTAAGCTTTGGGATCGAAGATCGGCATCGCGAAATTTTTCGTCCATTAAACTTGCGTTAGTAGCTAATGAAGTTTCGAGCTCATGTGTTTTTTCGCATAATTTGTTCATTTTACTCTCAAGTGACATTTTCAAAATTTCAGATTTCTCTTTAAATTTACTTTCCATAGAATTGAATTTACTATTTAAATTTTCTTTCAAATTACTTTTTAAAGAATCAGAACTTTCTTTAAGTTTTTCATCTAAACTTTCTTTCAAGTTATCTTTTAACCTGCTTTCTAAAGAATCAGCATTTTCTTTAAGTTTATCATTCAAATTTTCTTTAAGTTTATTTTCTAAAGAATCAGAATTTTCTTTAAGTTTATCGTTTAAACTCTCTTTAAGTTTATTTTCTAAAAAATCAGAATTTGCTTTAAGTTTCCTTTCCAAAGCCTCAGTATTTTATTTCATAATGGCTGCTACACGCAGTCCAGCCTCTTTTGAACTCTCCTCCAAACTCCTCATCATCCTCATCATTTCTTCCATAATTTCAATTATTATTCAAAACTTAGGGGTATACAATATTGGCAAACACAAGCTTATAACTAGAACAAGAAATATGAATAGCTAATTGGAACACTCTAATAAAATGAGATTTGTCCTAATGTCGTCGTGATGGAAAAACAAAATTCTCTACTTTTACGAATTACATTTACCACAATATCACAAGAAAAATATGCAAGTTCTCAAATATCCTCCACCTGGATTCTAATAATGTGTATGTCCAGTCATCGAACGTTTACTACTGAATTTACTTGACGCCCTAATGGTTAAGCCATTATCAAAAATAATCAAACCCATTCTAATTATTAACCAGTTAAATTTTTAATTTTCCCCACTAATTGGGTTTCCTACTAATTTATTCATCCAAACCAGACGTCTCTCAACTCCCAAAATATTTCTATAAAAATTATCACAATTTCAAATCGGCATGCGATTGACCATGTCTAAATCGGGACCCACGTTCGAAGCCATTTCTCTCTCTATCTTATTTTATGTGCCCGTTTAGACCGGAGTCCGCATGACCACATATGCATTTTACCAATAATCAGTCAGCACGAGAGTCAAAATATCCCGGAGCGCCAGATGGGTTAAAGCTAATCTCAAAAACGACATCAAATGAAAAAAATGCTTTACTGATTTTTGGCTCAATGCAACAATAAGGATAGAAGGAGATTTAATTGGGTATAACACATCTGGTAAAATTATCTCAGTTTATTATGAAGTTAAAATTGACTGCAAAGATGCTCAAAGCAGCATCATCCACGTGTGGCGATCCACACTCTTATTTACACACAATATACAGAAATTTTCCAAACACATTTGACAATCTTTTTGGAAACACAAGTCCGATTAATAGTCCTGTAGACTGTGTTCCAAAATTATTAAGGATTAATTCCAGTTCAAAGTTAATTGTCTATACTGGAAATATCGTAGATCACTGTTTGAATATTTACATGATATTAACACTCGTAGAATAAATGTTCACAGAATTTTTAAACTTTCACTTATTTTCCAGTTTCAAAAATATATCGTCGAAAATATTATTATCATTGAATCAACACACATTATTTACACATATTAATAACATCTGAAAAGTATTTGACCTTGAGCATAGCATCGAAGAACTGTGCGAAGCACAACAACAATTAATTGTTCTTCTGACATTAAACATTCGAGAAGTGACTCGATTATGAACTTCAAGTTCCTAACAAAATACATGATTTCTGAATCATCAACTTGATCAATAAATTGTTGAACCATTCAACTATTCAATTATCCACTTGGAATCATTATGAAAAAAATATTTATATTTATGGCCATTATAGTAATTTTTCACAACTTGCAATTCTTCGACAGAATGCGGAAATAAGAATTGTAGCTTCATAATAAATTCATTTAGTTCATGGCACTAGGATTGAAAATATCCTTCAAATAATTCGTGGTTAAAGAATTATTTTTAATTGGCAGTGGCCCATTCTACTATTTGTGTAAGAACACAATATTACAACAACAACGGCAAAGGTCTTCCTCTGTAGAAGAATAAACTACTATCATGACAAATCCGGGTTCTAGCAAAATCAAAGTCTAAATGGAATTCGTAAACAAGGTTGAAATAAGAACTGATGGTTTCAAAGAAATAACCTTCGGGTCATCCATCCGACGAAATGTGTAGTTCCAATACTCCTACTATAAACCTGAGCCATCGAACCTGCTATTTGATTGATGCTCGAAAAAACCTCTTCATTCCTGCGACTTAACATGCGCACCTGGGAATGGCATTTCAACTACTCCACACATATAAATTTTCTTCCCAAAATTTATACAATAAATCAAGCCTCTGCTTGTTATCAACACTGGAAGATTAATAAACTTACAAGTTTATTTTATTTTACCATTCAGTTCAACCCGTGAATTTACCATACTTATGAAAATCTTTATTTCCCTTTCGAGTGTATTTACGTCATGATTTTATATAAATACAAAAATATCCTATTTGATACAAATATCATTTGCTTCCCGTTTCATGCCTCTCCGTGTTATCTGAAAAATATACTTTGCTCAATGCAAATATCAACTGTTCAACCAGAACTGAAATGTTGGTTGAATGCGGGCTTGCGCTAACCACTCTCCTTCGGAAAATCTCCTGTTCCAGACTAGAAATGATTAAACTACTTCATAGGCTCTCTCAATACATATGATTATTATAAAATATAATATCCAAAAATTATTTAGAAAAATTATGAAAATTATTATTATTATTATTAGTGGATTATTATTATTATTATTATTTTAAATATGTTTAATTATCATCTCATTATGTGAGAATCCACATGTTCGAACTTCGAATATGGAAAAAATATCCATTCCTCAACAAAAATAATTATTAACTTTTACATCGACGGTTTTCCGTGGTTTCCTTAAAATATGAAAAATTCAAATAAATCTTCGTTATGCTCGGTCATCGATCCTAAACTGTTCTGAGTGCTGAAAATACTCAGACTAACTCTAATAAGTCTTGCGTAAATCATTGCAAGATGTAAATACGAAGAAAAATAATGTGTTGGTCATCTGCAGAAAAATAGTTTGTTCCAATTAGCTAGGCATAATATAATTCAAATGTGGCTTACATTTCTTGATGGTCTTGAAGCGTAGTAAACCTGGTCTGTACCAGATTTATCCATCGATATGCCCTATCGGACAAGCACGTATAATCCTTGTATCCGCCGCCATTATATACCCACAATCCGTCTAGTCAGACATAGTGGTAGTATCTTTTGACGTTTGAATAAACTGTTGTTCCATTTTAATATGGGCTTCTATCAAAGCCATAACAGTTTGTTTAAATGGGGTCAGATCTAAGTGATCTCTTCTTAGATATGTCAGTTGTAACATAACTCACGGTAATCTTATCAGTACAAGAAAAACACTGACAGTCTAACCAATCAACGGCTGTTCTGAAGATCGTTCCCTGGGCATGGTTTATTATATCACCATCTACCATGCGCTAAGCAACTTGTAGTTTCCCTTGCGTAGACTAATGAACGCCACCGTTATAGACTAGTCTTCAGTGTACTGACAGATCGAAGTGGTTAACTAGTTACAAAAATGAAAACTGACTGAAATGGATTTAAACATCCAAGTATTAAGTTATTACTGGACTGTGACAAAGTACTAATTTTCTAGACAAAGTCTAGCATATGTCCATGTAGAAATATAAATATTTCCACCAATGTCTGTAGAAAAATCAATCACCTCAGTGATTCTCCTCGCCGTAAACTTACTAAGTTCCAACTCGTAGCGCAGCACTTTTGCGACTATCACAACTTTCAAAAGAACTTCTGCGTAGATCCGGCAACCATGTGCCTTGGCTCAGCGTCGTAGCAACTTGCTCGGCAAATGCTTGTGTTAGAATGAGCTATCAATGCTTCGACCAGCTGGCTTTTATTCAAAACTGTCAGGGTCACGCCGCATCAGCTGATATCTAGAAATCCTCATATCTCTTGAATCCCTGGTCCGATTTACTTGATACTAATTGCATTCTCTTTCATTTGGCCGTGCCAGTAATCTGATCCAAGTCTCAAGTCTCTACTCCATAGTTAACTATTTAATCAATAAATAGCCTCCATCTCTGCTATTACTCGCTACGTCACTTGACATCCAAGTATCGGTAAATTCTTTCCAATTGCTTCGAGAAGCAATGTAGCGTGATATTCAAATATCTCAACTTTCAAAAGCGGCTACAGTCTTTCCCTTGATATCTAGGTGTCTGAATCTTGGAATACCCTTTCCTAGAGTTGGGCACAATACTTCCCTATTTCTCATATATATATATATATATATATATATATATAAAGAGTATGTCGTCTGAGGACGGGTCCTACATCAGGTCAATATCGGAGCAGATGGGAAACAGTCAGGCAGGTGTAACTGCCGAAGTTGAAGCCCTACATGCACTTACACATGAAAACGCAAAGAAGTTAGGGAAAGAAATTAAGGGCACATCAGCTGCTGCAAAGGCTGAAGTGAAAGCAGAGTTAGCGATAGCCCAAGCAGATGCCAAAAAAGCTCAAGAAGAAGCTAGACTATCCCAAGAAGGAGCTAGATTATTCCAAGAAAAAGCCCAATAAGAAGCTAAAAAGGTTCAGGAGGAGATCAGATTAGCTTTGGAAAAGGCTCAGAATGAAGGAAAAGTATCCCAAGAAATGAGTAGACTTGCTCAAGAAGATTAGCAGACTAGCCGAAGAAGAAGCCAGAAGAGCTCAGATGGAAGCTAAAGCATCCCAAACTTACGCAGAGAAACGACTACAAGAGCTACAGGAGAATCTACAAAAGAGCATAGACACAATCAAAGTAGACAACACAAACCATTTTAACACAATTTCAGGATCCCAAGGTGAGCTGCAGTTTCAGCTGACTACCTTAAATGGTACAGTTGATGAGCTTCAACAAAAGGTGATAATTCAACAAAAGTTGATTTCTGAAGGTATCAATGTAGACATAAATAAGTGTATTATTGATGCTGTTTTGAAATTGAAAGAGGAAGTGTTAAAGAGTAGGAGTGACCATATATGTGAAATGCATGGTATAATTATGAATGAGGTTAAAGAAATTGAACGTAAATCTAAAATACATGTAACTGGGTTAAGAGAGGAGTTAAAAATACTCATTGACACTTTAGAAGAATCTAATGTTACAACATTAAGCGAAATTACAAGTAAAACTGATAGGATTAAACTCAAGGAATTAGAACAGATTAGGAAATTAGTAGATGAGGTCAATACTGAGATAGAGAAAGTCAAGTCGAAACAGGAGAAAGAAATAGGTGAGCTTAACGAGCAAATGAAATTACTGTCGGATCAGGGACACACCCAACATGAAACAAAACTTAGAAGAATTCTTTAAGGAAAGAGACAGCAAACTGAGAGGAGAACTGAATAAACTAAGAATTGGACAGGATGAAGACAGGGAGAGCGTTGACACTCACATGTTTAGTAGGTCACGCCATATTTTTGGAACAGAACGCACGGAGTGAATAACCAGAGAACCGGATATGTTAGGAAGAACATATGATCAGGGTGCGAACTGAAGTAATCAGAACGTGGTAGTGATCAAGAGCCATGAAGAAAAACCAGACAAGTTCACTGGGGAAGGAAATGTCACAGCCGTAGATTTTTTTATGGGACATGCGATACTACCTACATGAAAATAGGATTCCAAGAGAAAGAGAAATGAGAGTTGTGGAGAAATATCTTGCATCGGAGGCCCTAATTTGGCACAGTGCTTTTCGATACACCTACAACGCATTCGATGAATTTGCAGAGGCGCTATTAAAACGATTTTGGAGTAAAGAATTACGGCACGATATTAGAGCTGAAATTTATTCCAAAAAGTACCCATATTCAGTACCGACACGTTATGCGAGTTACTTCACGAATCAGTTAGCCAGACTTCAACATCTTCAGACCCCATTAGCAGAACAGGAGCTGATACACGTCAAATCCAGACAGTTACCAGCCGAGGTCAGGAAACATTTAATTTCATCAAATGCATGCACATTGGAGGACATGGCAGAGATGCTGCGACGTTTGGACCATACGAGTTCAATATCGCAGACTCCAGGACAAACTCAAACTCATAATCCACGTACCAGACATGATAACAGGGAAATACACACAGTGTTGGTAGATCGGACCCAACAAACTGATGTAAACCCAAATAGAACAGGTCCCATAAGGCATAATAATTATGGTAGAACAAGATACGATCCAGGTTACAACCGAACCAGAGAAGGTTGGCCGTATAAAAATCGTTACTGGGATGACAGAAAAAGAAGGACTGGATATCAGTACAACAACAACAACAATGATGGATTCCGCAGAAATAGTTATTTCGAAAGACAGAATGGAGGAGATCCAAGGAGATATTCCAGATATAGAAATTGGAATGAGGGTAACCAACAACAACAACAGAATCAACACCGCCCTATGCAACAAGAACAACAACAACAACGAAACAATTATCAAAGAAGCAGGTGGAGAGATAATGGAAATGTGCAGAGGTATTATGAAGATAGAGAAAGAGAAAGTCAGGAATACAGAAAACACCAAAGGGGAAGAGAAGAATGAAAGGAACAAACCCAACGTCAGACGCAAGGAACCGCAACCAGGCACTAGTCGTGAAGGTCAGAATCATGACAGGACTGGAAAAAACGCCATTTCAGAAAAGAAAGTAGGAGGGAGCGTAGGTCACACAATATTAAGGAACGAGATCGCCATTAACGAACTATACGAAGTCACAGATGAGGAGTTATATGAAAGAGAGGAGTCGAAGAGAGGAAGCACAGCTAGGCATTCTTATGAAAGTAGGAGATAATACTTTAAGGACTCTTATAGACACTGGCGCTACAGCTTCAATATTATCAGAGAACAGTTTCCAGAAACTAGAAGCAGGACATTTATTAACTGCATTGCCTGTGTCGACAATAAAAGTAAGAGGAGTATTTAATGACAAGACTATGAAGTGCAAGGTACAAGCATTGTTGGAATTCCATTTAAATGATCAGAGATATGAACAGATATTCATAGTATTGAACCACATTAGTTTTGATGCAATACTGGGTATTGATTTTATTACACAATCGGGAGCTATCATAGACTTGAAAAATGGAATTATACGATTTAATAATGGTGAAACTGAGAATGGAACTTCAAAATCAAAGGAACAAGAATACTGCATAGAAGATGGAATTGGAAGAAATGGTCATGGAAGTAGAAGAGGAAGGAAGAAGACATCCCATATATCCCATAGAAAATTATGAATATTATCAGGAGAAATTGGAGGCATTAATTATGCATTTTGCTGATATATTTGATGACAAACCAGGAGTGATCAGAGCTTTCAAATACCAGATTCGTTTGATAGATAATGCTCCATTTCAGAAGAAACTCTCTCCTATTTCTGAAAAGTATCAAGAGGAAGTTGCCGAGATTATAAAAGGAAGTATCCAGAAACGGGCTACCCCTTATTTGAATCCCATTACTGTGGTGAAGAAGGTTGATGGAAGTCTGAGAGTTTGTTTAGATGCTCGTCAAATCAACTAATTACTGATGAAAGAACAGGGAACTACTAAGAAAATTCCGTGGAAAAACTTAACGGCCAGTTTTTACCAGATAGAGTTGACTGAAGATAGCAGATGCTATACAGGATTCTTATTTAACGAGACTAGTTACACGTTTCGTCGAGTGAACTCGAGCCCAGCACTTATCAGAGCCCTTGATAATAAGCTGAGTGATGAGGTTAAGAAGTACGTCATATGCTACGTTGACGACTTGATTATTTCCTCAGAAACGCCAGAGCAACATTTAGTACAGCTAAAAACATTGTTTGAAAATTTACGAGAAGCTAATATAAAGGTCAACTTCAACAAATGCCATTTTTTCTAAGAGAAAATAAACTTCCTAGGACACACCATAGATCAATTTGTTTATCATCCGAACAATAATAAGATCGGAGCAATTATGGAATTTCCAAGACCGAAGAAAATAAAGGAAATTCGAGCCTTCGTTGGTTTATGCCAATTCTTTAGCAGTCATTGTCCACGTTATTCCGAAGTGATGGCACCACTTCATGAACTTTTGAAGAAGGATAACAGATGGAAGTGGGACGCAACGGCGGAGAATGCTTTCACGCATGCTAAGGAGATGTTAAAGAACAATACCAAATTGGAATATCCAGACTTTGAAAGAACATTTATTGTGGAGACAGATGCATCGAGGATTGGAATGAGCGCTCTCTTATACCAGAAAGACGCTGAAGGAAACAACCATTACATAGCATTCAACAGCAGGATGCTGCGGTCACACGAAGTGAACTACTATACCACAGAGCTGGAGGCATTAGCGGTCATTAATGCGCTGCAACAGTGGAAAAAGATATTGCTAGGACATCCCATACTCGTAAGAACAGATCATAAAGCATTGGAATTTATGTTGAAATCCGATTTGTCTAGTGACAGGATGACTAGATGGACTATGTTCTAGCAACAGTTCAATGCAACCATTAGTCACGTGCCAGGAAATGATAATCTGTTAGCAGTTATATTATCGAGGCTGCCAACATCCAAGACCAACGTCAGATTCAATGTAATCCAAACGGATGATGAAGATCAGGCAACATTGGACAAGTTAGATAGAATAACCACTTTTCAGAGGAAGGATGCATTTCTGAGAAATATGTATAAGTATTTAACCGGAAGAATAAATGTACAGAATGTATCTTACGAAGATGTGAGGAGGAAGTCTGGACACTTTGTATTACTAGGAGACAAGGATTGCAAATATGTGGATGCAGGACATACCAAGATCAGAGTAGTGGTACCGCCAGAATTAATTGTACCAGTTGTTTGGTTAACACACAAGTGTATTGGACACGGTGGGTAGGACAAAGCCTACAGCACCGCCCAGGAAAAAATTTACTGGATCAATATGCGAGAATCTATTGCGATAGTCATACGATCCTGTGAACTTTACCAAAAGAACAAATACAATTTTGAATAGTTATTTGAGAAACCGAAGTCCATTATACCAATGAAACCATTGGAATTGTTTAGCCAGGACATTTTTGGTCTTGCCCCCAAGTGTATTAGAGGAAACCAATATGTACTCGTCACCATGGATGTATTTTCTAAAATCATCATGTTAAACCCCATGCAGAAGCCAACAACGAAAGCTGTTTTGAAACATATAGAGAAGAACGTGATACCGAAGCCAGGAAAGCCAGAGAAATTAATTACGGATCATGGAACTCAGTATACAGCAGCAGAGTTTGAAGAAACCATGGATAGACTAGATATTAGCCATCTCTATAGTTCTATACGCAGTCCACAGACAAATCATAAAGAAAGACAGATGCTTGAACTTTCTAAGTACATTCACCTATATAGTTCAGACAACCATGCGAACTGGGTGAAGGTAATTCCATTGGGAGAATACTGCATGAATAGTACTCGTCATGAAAGCACGAATGAGATTCCTAGTGTGTTACATTTCAATGAAAAACCAAGAAGACCATGGGACGGAATTATAGATATTTGAGAGGATATAGAAACCCCAATGAATAGAAGAATAGAGGAAGCAAGAGAACACCTTAACTAACAAGCAGAAAAGAGATTAAAGAGAATGAGAGGAAAACGATTCAGCCGACCACTGAGAGAAGGAGACTTAGTTCTTACAAGGATGCACGTGAAGGATGATGTTTTGAAAAAGGTATATGTCGAGTTCTCTAACCTATTCAAAGGCCCCTTCAGAGTAGCTAAAGTCTATGGCAACAACTGCCACGCTATTGCCAGATTGAGCGATGATCGTATTATTGGAAAATACAATCACTCTAAATTTAAGAGATTTTACCCCAAGATACAGTATGAGACACAATTCCGACTGCATATTTATGAACAGGAATAATATGTGATAAAAGAAAGCCCATTCTATACTGTCTGTTAAGGTCGAGAGGGGAAATGCGCTCGAAATTAGGTCTAGTCAAGACAATATAACCGGACGAGGTACAAACCGAGAGCATCAGAGGAAAATAGTGTATAAAATTTTTGAGATATGAATCTTATTTACACTCAGGAAGAGAGATCATACATCAACAAGCCATTGGTAAAATTTTAGCCAGAAGAAATATTTGTATTTGGAGAAGAAATGGAAATTTTATTACTTGATACATTTTAACCAAGCGTAAATGACTTGAGACAAGTCCAGCATAGTGCACAGTTTTATCAGTGTTAGCTGCGAGAAACCTGTTTTTGGTACGAGGGGACATGGCAAGGATGAGCAGAGATCAAACACGAGCCAGAGAAGAGAGAAGTGGGGACGACGCGTGATCAGCGCGCGCCATAAAGAGTCGACAGCCAATCAGATAAAAGATTGATTACAGAGGATCTGATAAATATTAAATACATTATTTTAATGTTATAAAGGATTGTGACATATCAAACTCAAAAGGAAGGAAAAAGGAATTTAATTGGCAAGACGGAAATTAAATTGGATAATTGAGAGAGTAGATAATAGCGAAGGAGTGAATTTTCAGAGTGGAGTGAGGATAGCTCAGTGAATTTACGAGGGAAATCGAACGGAGGAGGCTAGCAAACGCCAAGTTATGAGGCTCTTTCTATCTGAACTTTCAAGGAGGCAACACGTGCAACGATTCACTCTCTAATCTACAAGAGGTAAAGACTTGGAAAATGTTAGACTTCAAGATGAAGAAACATAGTAGAAATATGGAACAACAAGTATGAATAAGCTGATAATACAATTGAGAAGAAGTATTTAGCAGAAACAACGAGTGATATAAGTCGTAAAACTATACTTTGTAGCAGTACATCGAAATTTCGAACGCAAGACTACGCAGAAGAGAAGCCAAAGGCATTGTCATACTTCAAGGAAGAAACACATCACACTATACAAGATGTATAAAGAATTAGGTCGAAGGGGAGAGATTACGACTACTAATTATTTAGAAGGAAGGAGAATGTTTTAATTCTTCCACTATGAAGGGAAAGTAAAGCTATACTAACAAGCGAGATCCAGATATGACCATGACAACATAACAAATGGGAGCGAGCTGCGTCAACATCTGCAGTTCGATCGAATAAACGCAACAAGCTACTACAGTGGAGAGAAATTCACATGCTGAGGTGATTTCTCGTGTAAAGAAAGAACATTGCAACACTACCGACATCCAACAACATCCAGAGATGCGAAGGAACCAGATGGACCCAAGAATGAAATGTGAGTAGTATCTAGGTCATCGGGCCGAGTAGAGTGAAACGTGGCGGAGGAGCGTGGTCAACGGGGACGGGGGGAGGCTGCCAGTCGAGTCCCAGCTGATTACCGGTTTTTCTCACCCCATTGCTGTACAACAAGCCCAGCGGTTTACAGGGAAGCGGAGTGACTCATGCAGACCGGGTGGCAGGAAGGTGTCACATTCCCGAAGGCGCCTGGGAGAAATTCCACAGATACCAACATCATCAGATGTTACCAGCGGCCACAGTTTTGAAGGTAGACAAGTGCAATTTTACACACCTATGTAGATAGAACTTGTACACGATATTCCAGTATAATGACCAACATCTTATCTTATATTCATAGCCCTTGTTATTATTTTGGCTAGAATTTAGAAATTTTGGTAGAAATCTTCATACGTCATTTGGACGTATTTTGAACGTTTATTGATGATATTCGACACCGTAATTATTTTTTCAGTTTATTAGAACGCTTAGAATGTTTGCTTGAAGATAAATCCTTTGCGGTAACAAAGTATATTTCGTAGATATTGTTGTATCTTCAGAGAAACGGTAATAAGTATGTTAAATAAATATTGTAACAGTGGAGAGAAAGTAGTCATGAGTTTTGACAAGCGTAAATTTGTACATGTGATACAAGAGAAAGAGAGGACATGATGATCCTAAGTATATGAAGCTAATTCGTCTCAGGAATGAAATTATGATGTATAAAACCGTAATTGTTGACTGGAGTATTCAATATTTGCATTGAAGGAACTCCATTGTCTGAGAAGATGATATTGTAAAACCCAGAAGTTTATATTGAACGTAAGAACAGTATGCGTATTTTAAAGGCATAGCTGAATGATGAAAACGGAATTATAAGGTATTGTAAATCAACATTTGTTATGAAAAGATCTTATAAAATGAAAGGAAGGATATTAAGTATCTATTGTAAGGAGAGACGGGAGGTAAAGTTATTGTTATTTGAATAACAAACACGAGCAGACTTAAGATTCAGGGCAAAGCTAGAAATTGTAACAGAAGTGTATTTAAAGCAGAGAGAAGAAATACGGCATAATTTATGGAAGCGAGTATGTGAAGAGATTTGCGGCAATAATATTTGTGAGAGATGTATAGATGAACTATAGCACGGAATTGTATAATTTATAGAAGATTATGTCGGAGGAGGAGTAATGAATTCATGAAAGGTGTTACATTCGTAATATCTAGTAGGAATTCTGAATATCTTGCTTTGTTGAAAGTATTTGATATGGTTCATAGAAGTTTGTGAATGTGCTAAGAGGAGAATATATACGACAAGCAATTATGTCGAAGGAAGTGTAATAAGGACGCGATAATATGTTTATGAAGTGTGTGAGATAACGAATTTATGATGGAAGGATGTGAAATACTATGTGTCAGTGAGGTAAAGCCGTAATATGTATTTTTGGAGAATCACGAGTGTGAGCAATGAGGGTTAATGCCATGCACACCTATATTTCTATTTAGGAAGCTTATCTGAAAGTCATGCGTAGCATGTTTGTAATATTATTGATTATTAAATACCGGATTGTGGTTCCCAGACAGATGGGACCATCATAGTGGATGGCACCCCACTACCAAAAGCAAGATTCCTCTGCGCCTCAAAACTAAGTTCTATCAATCAGTCGTCCGCCCTGTTGCTTTGTATGGAGCTGAATGCTGGCCTAATACAAAGAAACATGAACAAGCTTTGCACTCAATGGAGATGCGGATGCTAAGATGGTCCTTGGGAATTACACGGCTGGATCATATTAAGAACGAAGACGTCCGCAATACTCTTGGAATTGCCCCTATTCCAGCCAAAATGAGGGAGACTCGGTTGCGTTGGTACGGACATGTAGCCCGAGCAAATACAGAGTCCATTGTTAGCAAGTCACTTGCTCTCGAGGCTGATGGACAAAGACCTCCAGGACGACCAAAAAGGCGTTGGATGGATACCCTACACGACGATATGCGCATCGTAGGTCTTCGTCCTACAGATGCAGCAAACCGCAACAAATGGAGAGCGAGGTGCAGAGTAGCGGACCCCAAAAAATAATTGGGAACAACGCCAGGAAGAAGAAGATTAAATACCGGATTTGTATATTTAAGTGAATAGTCATGAACTTAACCGTTTGTAACAATAATTCACATTGGTTATAACAATGTAATACAGGATTTGACAATTTTATTGTGTGTTATACGAGAGAAGGATGTAGGAATGAACTCTATACAATTGGAGACAAACATAAAGAAATCGTGCAGGTCGCGATAGTGTATATAAGTGTATATAAACAGTATTATTAATGATTACTTTATTCAGATTTGTAGATTTGACGCTATACTGAGGAGACTTTAACGACTGTATTAAACAGGGAACATGTTTGTAGAAGTTGAACGTTAAAGTGAAGTACAACAGAAGTAGAACTACAGCATTTTGCATTGTGATAGTGTTGTTTGTTTTGCAACATCTTTCAAGGAAATATATTATTTTCACATAATTTGTATGTGATGCACAAGAGACTCATTTTAGTTATACTAAGCCTAAAGAAGGGCAGCTATTTTATTTTGAGTGTTTTATTGTATCTGTCAACAGTGTTAGGGATATTTATGTACTGTCATTATTAGTTAATAAAAGGCAAGCGTTTTTTTTATACACTTGCTACGTTTTTATAGAGCTGATTCATATTTCAATGCTTAATTACGCGATAACGATACCGCTAGCTAGATGCAGACTGTCTATCGACACATTTATCTTAATTACCCGAGAGTCGAGTTGCTCATTAGTGCTCAATTTTTTTATTTTTCTTAAGCTGTTCTGTATGCAACTAGTTGGTAGTATAGTTAGGTGTGCGTTATGTGTGTTCAGGGTTCCCTAGTCATTAGTCCGGTAGGACATGTTCAATTCTTAGCCGAGTATTGACATCCCTACGATCCTTTTTCCATCTGCGTGGATTTGGGATTGTGACCTAGAGGAATTCGGGCGCAGTACGTTCTGAAGAAACCCTCTTTCTTACCACATTTCTTATAGTTGTTTCTCTTCTATCTCTTAATATCCCTATTTTTGTGGTGTTAGGGAGGAGGTGAAATGAATTTTGAACTTATAAGTGGCAGTGGTTTTAACAGCCGTTCGCCCTTTTGTCCAGCCGATAAGAGTTGTTAATGGGGATTGGTATTATTGAAATATGATTAGGAGTCAGAAGGAAGTGACCGTGGTTTGTTATGTGTTCCCGTCCTAACGTTGACCTGGAGATGAAAATGGGGAACCATGAACAACCATTTCAAGGATTTTTGTTGCTAGGTATCTTGCCTAGTCACCTTCTGACAGTAATCACATGGGCTGGCACATTTAAGCTCTGTAATGGTTGAAATTAGCTCAGCCTTTTTTCTGTTCTATGGCAGGAACTATAAAGGGTGGATTCATTACATAAGTTTCAAACTTGCATTCATAAATTTCTGTATGTCAATTAATACCAACGATGCTTGGAATCCTTTATTGAAAGCATTCTAAGTGACGTGTGACTAAATATATAAATACATTTGAAATAGACTTCGCTGTTAATGAGTTACTCCCATTTCTTCCCCGGCTTGTACCTACCTTGCAAACTATGTGCTACCGTTCACCAGTAGACTTATAATGTTTGATATTACTAGAATTGTGTAGCAGCCATATACTCCACAATAAATTCCCTCTAGAGGCATATACTGTATGTACATACACTAAATTCTTTTGTAATTTTGCTTTAATTGCAGTGTTTTGTGAGAAATGTGTTGTATAATATTGTAAATGTAAGATGTCTGACCTTCATTCTCGAAAGATGGGATGGTAAAAGTATTTACTTTTTACTTAACGATAGGTGGATGTGTTAGATCCTAACGCCTCCTAAAGCCTTCCAGTTAAAAAGTAAAAATACATTCATTTGTCCTTAATCCTTAAAATGATTACTTCCCGTAAGGCAGTGAGTCAGCATTTTGTGTTCTTGAGGAGATTGTGTATTATAAGTTTTAGAACTAGGGAAGACATAACCACTTCACTTCAACTCTGCCGTGATTTACAATTACATAGTTTGCTGTTGGTGTAAAAAGTATTAGTGATGCCAAATAAGTAAAATAATTAATCAATTCACTTTATTCCTAGGACATGAAAGAAGAAACCCAGGATGGGGAAAGTGCAGCAAGTGGAAATCATCCAAATGAGTAAGTGTACAACATATGAGGAAACATGTTATTTAACTTTCGTGTATGCGTAACTGAATGCTTTGGATACGACAAGTTTTGTTTGCAAAGTCAGATATATCTCACATTTTACTGCTTGCCTCGTCAAAGCAGATACATTACTGATATTAACTTAACTGTTCACTTGCCCACAAATTATTGTTCGGAAATCTCTCTGTCTGGAAGTATTTGAGAGAAGTCAGTTAACCTGGTTGGTTCCTTAGTTTAGAGGCTGCGACAACGCGGTCATGTAGCTCTGCTTACATAGGGTGTCTGTAGAATCTGTCTGACAACCGGTGTTAATATTGATGGTTGTATTTGTGTGTGTTGTCTGTTTTCAATTCAAGTAAGGACTGCAGACATTCATTTTTATGTAGTTAAGTAGCCAAACGCCATCGTTAACGACCACTAGCTCAGATCTAGGTTACCTGATGCCACCGCAGTCGGCTCCTGGTGACGAACGTTGGAACCTAAGAGCGTTAGTCAAGTGTTTAACCGATAATGTAGCTTCACACAGGTGTAATTAGTGAAAGATTCTGTAACATGCCATAAATCTCTGACATGGGACCGCCGGCTACACTTCCCCTCCGAAGGAAGGCATATTGAGGGATTTTAACGCTCTTAAAAATTCCGACGGGTTTGAACTCGTGATCTTGGGCATAGACGCTTAGCATACTTCCAACTACGCCAGAAATGTTTGAATTCTCCTTTACAATATTAAGCAATTCTTCTATTTGATCATACATTTCTTCAATTTCTTCATCATCAGCATTTGTTTATCCTTCTAATAAAAACTTTGAAGCGTTAGTCATCACACTCATTGTCGGAGAACCTTCCAATCTGTCAGCTCCTGCTTTCTTCAGTATAGAGACAATGGCATACTCTTCGATAACCCTTCACATACCTGACAAAGATCCAAAGTAATAATAAGCGAAATAAACTGCCCAGATTTTTAGCCCCTATGCATCGTAGCAACTCAGCTATTGTTAGAAAATGAAAAGGTATGTGAGCGATAGAAGGAAGACCTTGAAGATTTGTATGATGGACCAGATATTACTGACAATAGTATTTATATAGAAGATGAAGAACTAATTGAAGAAGATGATAAAGCAGAGCTTTATGCAACACTCACTAAACTGAATGGAAATAAAGCAACTGGTGTAGATAACATTCCAGCAGAGCTCTTAAAATATTGTGATGTAAGCATTAAAGAATACCTTTTTCAAATAATTACTAAATGCTATGAGGACGGAATTGTAACTCCTGATTTTATTAAAATTTGAACAATCATACTACCCAAGAAGGGAAATGCTTGTGAATGTTCTAATTATGGAACTTTAGCCATTCTTTCACATGCATCAAAGATTGTATTGATCATCATCAAAGATAGACTAAGCAAGAAAATTGAACAACATCTGGATAGTGATCAGTATGGATTTAGAACAAGGAAAGGGACTAGGGAAGCTATCCTTGCATTACGTCAGATTTTAGAAAGAAGACTGGAAGTAAATCAAAAGACCTATATAGTATTCATTGATATAGAAAAGGCATTTGCTAGTGTCAATTGGAAAACCTTATTTCTTATATTTGGCAAAGTCGGGATTGACTGGAAAGACAGGCGCCTTTTTCTGAACTTATATAAAAAATCAAACTACCGAAATAATAGTTGATGGCAATAAAAGAGAAGCAGAAATAAGAAGTGGTGTAAGGCAGGGTTGTACTCTATCACCATTTCTTTTTAATATCTATATAGAAGCTGCAGTAAATACATTAAAAGAGAAAACAAAAGGATTAAGATGTAATGGATTGCAGGTACAAAGCATTCGCTTTGCAGATGATATTGCAATTTTAGCAAACTCTGCATGTCAAAAGTTTTTCAGAAATCCTTAGGAAAATTCGGGCTAAGATTTAATTCTCGGAAGACATAATTAATGGCAGTTGATAAAAATAAACAACCAATTTTAGCTAATATAATGTTAAGTGATTGTGCCATTGAACAAGTAACGGAATTTTGCTATTTGGGAAGTGTGATTAATTATGACAATAGATGGGTCTCAGAAGGTAAGAAAAAAATAGCGTTGGCGAAGAAAGCCTTCCAAAATAAGAAGAATTTGCTGCTCAATGGCCACCTCAACTTGAAGATAAGTAATTCATTTCTGAAGACCTTTGTTTGGAGTGTGTTGACTTATGGTTGTGAAGCATGTACACTTGGGAAAGGAGAAGAATCAAAACTTGAGGCAGCTGAAATGTACTGTCGGGGAAATAAGTATAGATACTCGAGTTTAGAGGTCAATAAAACCTTTACCCTTAGTCTTACATAAGAACAACCTACACCAACATTTTCCTTGTTTTATTTGTCGTTTAACGATATAGAGTAAACATTTGCATTGTATCTCGTTAAAATTTTATAGCAGATTGAACAAAAAAAGTACCGGTTTTTCTTACCAAGTTTACGGAGCGCTCACTTTGAAAGATCATTACGTTAAAAGTATTGATCTGATCGTAACGAAACTTTAATACGTCTTAAAGGAACTTATTGTTAACGCGTATATGAGGTTTTAATCTGATCTGACGTTTCTTAAAATAGTTGTTGTGAATTTTGTGAAACAACTTTTTCTCGGGCCTGGGTGGTCATAGCAGTATGAAATATGGCTTGTTATGAGGCTCATAGCATTGCAAGGCTTAACGTAAAACTACATTTTATCTACTTGTGATTATCGATTTTATATGGATTGATATTTAATCGGACCATTGAGGGCGGCGATAGTATCGCAGCAGCCTGGCAATATTGCCAGTTGCTGCGCGCTTGTTCCTACGCACACCAAACTCTGACCTTTGTTCTTTGTTGAGTCATTAGCAACAAGCAGCAACTATCACTATTGTTTGCACATCGATCAAGATGCCAGCTAATCCGCAGTTAACGGAGGGAGAATTTGCCATGATTATAAGTGAAATGTGTTTTTTTTAGATGCGAGAGAGAAAGTAATAATGATAAGAGGGTTTAGCAAATAGTATCCATGTGTATTGGAAGGTCGATAGCCAAAACGGAGGCAGACAGGTTTTTCTCCGGGTACTCCGGTTTTCCCTGTCAACATTTCATTCCAGCAACACTCTCCACTATCATTTCATTTCATCTGTCATTCATTTAATCATTGCCCCAGAGGAGTGCATCAGGCCTCGGCAGCCGGCACAATTCATATCCTCGCCGCTAGATGGGGGCTTCATTCATTCCATTCCTGGCCCGGTCGGAGACTGGAAGCAGGCTGTGGATTTTTTCAATTCGTCAATTTCACGTATGGTTTTTAATTTATTTTAATTAATGCCATTTTTCAAGTCCTCGTACTGCATCTCCTTCACCAAGATTTTACTCGTATAAAATAATATCTTGCTTGTCACGTGAGCGACCCAGGGTTTAACCCATAGACATTCACTTTATCTTTCCGTTTCTTTTATATACCGGTATTGCCACCACAGAATTTCAACTACCATAATATAGTTAAGTGAACACGGAACTGTCCTTCATCCATTTTGCTGAATTATGATAAAATATTTGATGTAGTGTAATGGTGTGATAATTGCTTTGTATAACTTTGATAAAAGTTCAGTTTTGTAAAATATTTGATAAAATTTATTTGATACATTTCTTTAGCAGTGTAATACCGGCCTAACACAAATTACAATACAACAACAACAGAAAATCACAGACCTTACGGCTTGGAACGCGCGCGTATTATATTTCACAGCGCAATGTCGCACGAGTTTCCTCGACCGAGCGCATGGTTCCCGTCGCTTGCTACGATACATTCTTCTCACATAACCACCCGATTAAATATCACTCGATATAAAAGCAATTATCAAAAGTAGATAAAATGAAGTTTTACGTTAAGTCTTGCATTGCTATGAGCCTCATAACAAGCCATATTTCATACTGCTATGACCACCCAGGCCCGAGAAAAAGTTGTTTCACAAAATTCACAACAACTATTTTAAAAAACGTCAGATCAGATTAAAACTTCATATACGCGTTAACAATAAGTTCCTTTAAGACGTAATAGAGTTTCGTTACGATCCGATCAATACTTTTAACGTAATGATCCTTCTAAGTGAGCGCTCCGTGAACTTGGTAAGAAAAACCGGTACTTTTTTTTTCAATCTGCTATAAAATTTTAACGAGATACAATGCAAATATTTACTCTATATCGTTAAACGACAAATAAAACAAAGAAAATTTTGGTGTAGGTTGTTCTTATGTAAGACTAAGGGTTAAGGTTTTATTGACCTCTAAACTCGAGTATCTATACTTATTTCCCCGACAGTAGTTTTGGAGACGAATGACCCGAACAAGCTGGATGGAAAGAAAGACAAATGAGCTTGTTCTGAACCAAATTCAGGAGAATCGATGCCTGTTGAACACCATCAAGTAAAGGAATGCAAAATCCATGGGACACATACTTAGACATGACACTCTCCTCCAGGTAATTTTTAAAGGATAAACTTGGGGGAAAAAACAAAGGGGACGACCAAGACAATCGTATGTCATGACCATATTCAAGGAGATGGTAGGTGACTCGTATGCCAATGTGAAGAGGACTGCTGAAGACCGTTAGAAATGGCTGCAACGACAAGGCTTTTAGAAGCTGATGAAACACATGGATTGGATGACAGCCGAGTTAGGTAAAGACAAGTTCAGTGAACAAGAATCAGTAGTTGTATTAGATATTAGAATGTTCTTGGTAGAATAAAGATCGAGAGGAAGACGTTCTTGGCATATTTAGTACAAATAACGCTGTGTATAATGTTAATTGGATATATTGTTTGCCAGTTTGAAAAGTTTCGGAATTCAATTCAGGATTTTGAGTGTGTCTACAACCAGCTGGTGTTTATTAGATTCGATAGACATGAGAGAGAAACTGGTATTTAGAATGATATTAGGTATGACTGCACTTTATCATTCGTCTGGCTGCGTGGCTCAAGGGTAACGTTCTCGCTTGCTGAGCCCAAGGTTGCAGGTTCGAAACCTGGCGCAGTCAGCTGGCATTTGAGGGTGCGCAAATGCGAGGTAGCCGTGTCAGTACATTTACTGGCACGTTAAAGATCCCCTTTGGGGCACAATTCCGGCACCCCGACGTCTCTAAAAGCCAGGGTAGTTAAAAGGGACGTAAAACCAATAACATTAATATACTTTATCATTCGTACTTTTCAATCTATACATATGGCAAGTAACGAAGGAAATGCAAAATCAATTTGAAGGAGAATAGAGGACGAAGATAAAGTAATTTCGACTCGGTGACTTACTAACGACAATGTTATCTTGGCCTCTCGCCAGAGGGTTTGATCATGTTTCTAAACGGTGTGTACGAGGTGTTGAGGAAAGTTTCATAATAAAATCATTGTATTTGAAACAGAATAAACGGAATGCAGCAGGAAGATTTCAAATAAAAATATTGAAATCGAATGGCTGTTGAAACACTAAGAGACGTTGGTGACTCCAACTTGGGCGCAGAATGGACAAAGCAAATACGATATAAAGATTGGGTTGACGTCTGTTTAAATACAATATAGATCTAGGTATTAAAAAGCCATTGCCTGGAGCTTGGCGCTATATGGATGCGAAACTTGGATTGTTTTTGCTAAAGAATATATAAAAAGAGAAATATTTGATTGTGGTGTTGTAGGAAAATAGTGATGATTAAAAGATTAAATATAGTACTTAATCAAGGGTATTAGGATGAGTGGGGGAGGGTAAATGAGTCTGACGAGTGGTTATGAAACCTTACAGTTGTTATGGAAGGACGGGTCGAGGACAAGAACTCTAGGGGATAACCAATAATAGTTTATTTTGAACGAATTCCTCCGGATGTAAGGTGTGTAGGTTCTGCGGAGATAGAATGGTAATCTCAAGAATGAGTGACGTCACTCAACAAATACGCCGCCCGTGCGAAAGCTCACCCACTTTTCCATGCGCGTTTACGGATTTATTTAAGCAAATGCTTCGATCTGTGCAAGAAGTGAAATCTCTTACTCTATTTCATTACTTTTAGGATATTGTGCCAGGTTTGACAAACCTCTGAGATACTTATGTCAGATATTTTGAAACATAGAATGTAACATCGAACAGTGTACAAAGTGAGTATTTGTTGACGGCTAAATAGGAGGTCGAGATATTGAATCGTTGAGGGGAAAATTCCTTATTTTATGTTCCCAGCTTCAGTACGTGGTTAGACGGGAGTCTTATTGTGGTGAGCCAAGAGTGGATAAATGTTCGCTATATGGAGTGGATAATGTTAACGAGTTACCACTTTCTGTAGATTATAACAAGCCACCGTTATATATAGTATCTGATATTTTCTTGGACCTAAAGCTTATCACTCAAGTCCACATAATTTATGTAGCCCTAAATAACCATTAATCCGCGATGTTTTCAAGAGTGAAGCATAATAGCCCATATGGTTTCGAAATCACATGATTTGCATATCCAAAATTCCCACCTTAATCCAAATGCCAGCATGGCTATTCTGTAAGGAATATAATATGGATTATTCTGTCACCTGTACGAGCACGCACTTTCTAAGTCAGATGGATTTCAGTTATCCAGATTATATTAAATAGTCATATCCCCGTACATCCATGTTGTTAGAGCGGCAAAATGTGGTGTAAAATAAGATGAACACTTTCACTGCTGGTATGAATTAGTACACAAATTCCGTAACAATTCAATAATTTCAATTATATAACTGATCAAGGACAAAGTTGACTTTCGGCAAACAGAATGTGTCTGGATATAATTTGGCATATCCATCAGAACTTTTGAACTAGATATGGATTTCATATTTATCAAAGAAACCTATGACTCCAAATACTCCGATGTGTCGCATAATTTTGTTTGCTTAGTATATAAGTATTTGATAATATTCAGACTGTATTAAAAACATAGCATTGAATATTAAAACTGAGATCAGTTCCAGGTATTAGATAAGGACAGTATTCCTGGTAGTGATATTAATGAATGTTGGTCCAGTTATCATTTCATAAGTTAGATCTCTGTATTTTTAAAGTATTATTCACCATTCTCAGATAATTCAACATAATTATGAGCGCACTGGATTGTATTAATACCAATGATTTCAGCCTGGGTTGTCCTGATACTTCGGATCCTGCTGTAAGGAAGATATACGCATTATGTAATACCAGAGGACCGATTACCAGCACTGTATCTGAAAGAAATATTACAAATCAAGAAAATTTGTCGACCAAG
Source organism: Meconema thalassinum (assembly GCA_946902985.2). NCBI lineage: Eukaryota > Metazoa > Arthropoda > Insecta > Orthoptera > Tettigoniidae > Meconema > Meconema thalassinum. Next base: position 69,941 of record CAMPQE020000017.1, on the reverse strand, counting down.
CTTTTAACCTATACTGGAATGAAGCGTTACTCGTGTAGAACATGCGAAACCAAATTTACTGATAACGCTCGTTTGAAGACACATGTCTTAACCCATACTGGGGAGAAGACATACACGTGTGGCATATGCGAAACCAATTTTAGCTATAAAGCTAATTTGAAGAGACACATGTCAACCCATACCGGTGAGAAGCCCTTCGCGTGTAGTACATGCGGAGCCAAATTTAGTTTGATGGGTAGTTTGAAGAGCCACATGTTAACCCATACTGGTGAGAAACTCTTCTCGTGTAGCACATGCGATGCCAAATTTAATCATAAGTTTTATTTGAAGAGACACATGTCAACCCATACTGGTGAGAAGCCCTTCTCCTGTAACACATGCGAAGCCAGATTTAGTAATAAAAGTCATTTGAAGGAACACATATTAACGCATATTGGAGAGAAGCCTTTCCCGTGTAGCACATGCGGAGACAAATTCAGACTGAGGAAACATTTGAAACAACACATGGTAACCCATACAGGTGAGAAGCCCTTCTCATGTAGCACATGCAAAGCCAAATTTAGTCTGAATGGCAGTTTGAAGACACACATTTTAACCCATACTGGGGAGAAGCCCTTCTCGTGTAACACATGCGAAGCCAAATTTGCCATCAAGCAAGTTTTGAAGGCGCATATGTTAACTCATACTGGAGAGAAGCTTTTCTCGTGTAGAGCATGCGGAGCCAGATTTAGTCGGAAACCTCATTTGAATAGACACATGTTAACCCATTGCCGTGAGAAGACGATGTAGAATATGCCAAACCAAATTTGTTGGGACATTTGAAGTTACACCTTTACCGATACCTGTGTAGCAGATTTGATGAAAGACATCTTATCCCTTTTGATGCCAAGTTAATATGCTAAAATTACCAATCCAAGCTTAGTGATATTACAAGTGTTAAAAATTATCTCCCACCTATATTTTAAGAGTGTGTGTTGTTTTTTTCTCTAGCAGGTAAGCAAACAATTCAGGAACTTGAAGCAAAATTATTACAATTTCCTTCATTTGGGGATTAATAAAATCTGTAAAAATAATCCTGTGAGAAAGAAAATAATTGGAAATCTTCATATAAATTTGACAGCCTACACAATCTAAATAGTATCTATTGTGAAATAAATGAACCCGCGCAATGAATAAGGGACTCAGCGCCATTTTTGTAGTTTTGTGTAAAGTACGTTTTTGTTGTTTGAAAGCGCCCTATTAAGTGAATTTCGTCCAAATTTTATACGAGTGATCCCTAATATCATATAAACATTGCTGTTTACTTTCGTGGCATATTCTTGTCTATAAAATAAAAGGATGGACCCCCCCTAACAGGTTTTGTGGTCTCGGGGCCCACTCGTTAACAGCATGCATTTCTTGTGACTGGAGTCATTATTCCTCTGAACGGATGGTAATAGCTATATTAATACACACACTGATCTTTGTTGTTTGTTGTTGTAGTTTTTGTTGATTCTTTTAAATGCATTGCGACATTGCGGTCATGTAGCCACGTATATTTGGGTAGGTGTAAAATTTGTCTGATAGCCTGTCTCACCGTGAAGTTAGTACTAGTAAGTGTATCTGTTACTGAGGTACGGATTGGGTAGGAAGCGGCCGTGGCCTTATGTTAGGTACCATCCTAGATCCAGGATGACTGGGATGGAAATTGAACACGTCTCTTCTCAATTCTGCCTCAAGATATTGAGTGTACTCCGTTTTAGCCCTCAGACCAGAATTACATTTCTTGACAGAGCCGGGAATCGAACTCTGACCTCCTGGGTGACAGCCAAGAATGCTAGCCACTACGGAACGTGGCGGACAAAAATCTGCTTCGATGGTTCCTCAGTGTAGGGGCTGTGACAACGCGGTTATATTGCCCCGTGTACTTAGGGTGTGTGTAGAATCTGTCTGACAACCGGTGTTAATTTTGATGGCTCTATTAGTGTGTTATCTGTTTTAATTAATGTAAGGACTGCAGACGATCGATTTCTAGTAGTTCGAACTATTGCTACGAAATTCTACCGTCAACGACACCTAGCCGCAAATTTGGCAATTAGATGCCACTGCAACTAACACCTGGCTAAGAACGTTGGAACTACAGTGTATTAATCAAAACTAACCCACAAATTTGTAGTTAGTGGAATGTTCCTTTACATGCCATAAAATTACGACATAAGACCGCCGGCTTTACTTCCCCTCCAAATGAGGGCGTAATGAGGGAATTTTAACGCTCTTAAAAAATCCGACGACTTCGGCCGGTTTTGAAACAACGATCTTGAGCATAGAAACTCAGCATGCTACCGAGGGGTGCGGAGGGGGACGCTCAAGTTACTCTTGGGGAACAACTAAAATGTAGTTCTCTTTCTTTTCCAGACCTATTGTAACAATCCTATAGTGGTTTTTGTATGCTGGGTGGGAAGAAACACAATCATATTACTGACATGATTTAGGAAGAGTGAAGATTGACAAACATAATTTGGAAAGAATGAGTCATTTGGGCATCAGATAATGAGCTAGGTGGGATTTCAACAGGTTACCACATTCAAATGACGTCTTCCTTATAAGCGTGGCGATAATGAAACCTATGACAACACCGAATGATGTGAAAAGATACATCTTGCAGAGGGTCTCATTCACACTTCTACACACAGAATGTTAGTGGGCTGCAAACGTAGACTTGGAACTCTAAAAGAACATGTGTTTTGAATTTTATTTAACATTCTCTCGATTATTCCCCACAATATTGAGAGCGCGCTGAAGGGTCAGGAGGAGATGGATGCGTGTGCAATAGCAACTTTTAGCACCCCTTGGCTACCTGCGTCCCTGCGCTCCTATTCTCATAATGGCATTAAAGATCCTCCATCGTAGAGCTGGGGTTTGAACCAGGAACCTACGATGCAGGTCTCACAGAACTGAGGATATAACACTAAATTTATATAAATTAGAGCTTTAGGGGACAAGGTTGTACTATGGTGTCTTCCCCCTTCCGGGTTCATCCTCATGGCAAACAGGACATTATCGTAGAATATATCATGCTAAGACGTTACGAGCCACTTATTATCTCCAGTGGCTGTGAGTGGTAGTAACCGCCCTCTTTTAGAAGACTCGGGTTAAATCCCCGTGTTTGCTGTTGAGAATTTAAATCCTGGTACGAGTGTTGGAACAAAGTACACTTAAAATTGTGAGTATAACCGAGGAGTAGATTCCAGGTACCTCCCTTGTCTATCCTAAAAATGGTCTTCTTTAGTTTCCCATTTCTACTTCAAACAAATATCGGGATGATAGCCTACCTAACATGCCAAATTCACATTCCCACAAATTCTAGCCCTGCAAAACCGTACACACCCTAGCAATCAACACAAAAACGCAGATTATAAGACAGCTCACACTCTCAAGTACACGGGGCTGATAACAACGATGCCGGAAACTCCTTTTAATAAAACAACTTAAACTCTACATTATCAACAGGGATATATTCAAATGTCTCATTCCAAAATTCAGACCTATTAATAACAAATTCTGGCACGCAGACACCCAGGTGAAAACACGGAGGTCCTTTTTCTACTCACCTCTTTTGGTTGTATTTTTTCCGTAATTATACGTCCATGGCGAATTTCATATGCTTCCCCAGCATCATTCAACATCTTTCTATTAAAATCTTTCCACTTTTGCATGTTCCCTTCACGTCTACGGCCGATATTGTCACGTTTGCTAGCTGACGGAGAGGTCTCCAACTTCCTGACGCCCCCAATCTTGGAATACCAGAGTCCTTCTTCCACGCACGTGGCATTTCAATTGCAAATATCTACCCATAGGAGGAACTTGTGTGCACGTTTAATACGTCATTTCATGCTGCATGCGACCAGGTAACTATTTCCTTCATAATCTCAAAACAGACCAAGGTGGCGCGGAGTCCCTTATTCGTTGCGCGGGTTCAAATGTTAATATTTATTTAATTGTTTATAAATATCGCAAGCATAGAGTAATTCTATCAAATAGGTATTGAGTACGATCAATTCCTACAATGATATACGTTTACAGTCCTCCGGCATTAGGAGGATTTTCGTCATTAAAATCAAAACCGTCGCCATCAATAGAAAATTCACACACTTCACTTAGCACTAAACCGTATTTATGTCCCCTTCGCTGAAGGAGCTAGCCACATCTACCACCAAGTATATTAATAAGCTCATATACTTCAGAAGAAAACGCACACGGGAAGTCAGGTGACTGCAGCATGTTCAAAGAATACCTATTATAAATGCAGTTATTCATGGAACTTAAACTTATCGAGATAAGGAATGGTTCCCGCGTTGTCTCCGTTACAATAGTTAAATCGCTGTGTGTTTGGAAATAAAACAAAAAAAACATAGATCGGCCAGTGGCATTTTTATCAGATATCGGCACCATAAGGGCTAATCCATAGCGGCGAGAATCTATAATCTACGAAGATAGATTAGTTTGTGGGAACAATACTATATTTGTTGATGGTATAGTCATATCTAAGTTTGCGATACTAAAATGAATAGTTCTTTTTTCAGCTTAATGCCTTAATATGTTTCAGTAATAGTTACCACACTGACTACGTTTCCTAACTGGTTTTCTTGTCTTTTGTTTAGAAAGGGCAGTCACTGCAGGTTTGATGGTGTTTTGTAGAGCTATTTGTCTTGTATATTTGGATCTGATGATGCTCCCTTGACGAGCAAAATCATGTCATCTCTTAGTTTTCTTCTTCAATAGTCCTCAATAATATACATAAAACTTAATCCTTTGTAATTTATTTCAGTTTCTTTTCACGTTTTACAGTAATTGGAATGATTCTTAGGTTGACCGCCTGAAAGGCACAATATTAATTGTTAATATGGCAACACTGTAGAATGGCTTCAAAGCTGTCTTTATATTTATACTCACAAAGGAATTCAGGACAAACACTTCAGAATATTCTCCGACATTTCCTAGCAAGAAACACGGTTTTAGATCAGTGTAGGATGATATCTTTTTATTTTGAAGCGTCTCCGTACAGGTAAATTATTGTTAGCAAATACGTTTTTGACTAGAAATGTATAGACAAGTGCGTCATAATTCAAATACTACTAGTAGCGTGTCCATACTAGCGCATTCTAGTAGCGGTGATAGTTGTCAAAACTAAATACAATTACTCTATACATCACGAGACTCCATTCTATCTCTATAATAGTATTTACACGATCAGTCCAATCTCTTTTAACTATTTAAAATTTATCTACAATATCTGACTCGTAGCATTGTCTGTCTGTGAGTTTCACTGCCATAACTCGTCCTTGAACTTTTTGAAGAAAAAAAAGAACAGGAATTTATGAAAAACGAGAACACCCTACTCAAATTACCTTGCTTGTGTTCGTCGTATTAGTGTTAGTTATGGCCGTTCAACAAAGTCTAGCTCATGCTTTAATAATCTAGCTCTCGTTAAATAAAATAATAAAAATAACAATGAAATATTGCTTCAATGCAATTTCCTAATTCGTGCGTTTTCTGTCGATACATGACCTATAGTCGCCTTTAAACATCAGATTAACGTATCTTATACAGCTTCATCATATACTGTAATACAGACACATGTGGAATAGATCTTAACACCTTCACAAGATTCTGTTCCCAAAATATAGCTTCACCTTTAAGCTGGCACGAAAATTCAAAAACATCAACTTACCACTTATTAACTCTGTTACAAATATTCCCATTGTCAACATGATCGATTGGATTCCACTTTCCAATATAAAATACCTTCTTTCATGCTCCATTATTACAACAATGCGCTCTTCCAACAATTAAAAATCTGCAGACTATCTTCTACGTAATACATGTTTCACATACTTGCAGTACTTCAAAGAATTAAAAATCCCCAACATTCTTCATTACAAGTTAATAACAATAGCTCCCTGCTTGTCGTTCATAACTGTTGCAATCAACAATGCTTAAATTCTCTCTCCACATTCTAATGCAATTGCATAATGCTTTAAATGTACCATTTGAACGAGTATAGTCCTTACAGTTCGTTTTAGTATTTAACAAAACCTCAATTGACTTTCTGTCGCATTTAGTTACTTAGTTAGTTATTGTTGTTTTAAGGGGCGGAACTACGAGGGCATCTGCCCCATTTCAAATTGACTTCTGCGTAGTATTAAGTGATCAGTGTTATCGTCTGATACTCAAGAAATCTCAATTATTTCGTTTAAAAATTGACAATCATAATATTGTCCTGTTATACAATGTCTATCAAACATTACTTTAATGTTCAAATAAGAACCAATATAAAATCAAGTCTTGCACACTTATAAGGACACTATCTAATTCCTACTTCCTACAAGAATACGGTCGGTTAAGCACATCTCCCATCAAAATATTAACGAAATATCTAATCGCACACAAAAACTAGTATTTACGGTAAAATCCACCACAATAAAATCTCGCTCGTCGAAGAATAAAAATCAAATCTAAATTGAATAATATTTTCGAAGTCCAAATACTTAATATTTTTGTAGCTTTTATGGGCTATAAAAAAGTCGTAAGGGGTGCGGGGTTTTGTATGTGTGCGTGTATGAGTCTCCTACGGTGATGTGAAAATGCCTGATGGTTTGATCAAGTGTTACAATTTGAGAGCCTCTAGACGCGTGGCACTTCTGGTAACTAAGGGGGTTGGAGGTGCTCCTAGTCGAGGATTAAAACCGGGCTACTTTCTAAGTAAAAGCGAGTGCTGAACAATTATGAGAACCCGCACGGTCGCTAGACGGACAATAGCTTGCTCTATGCCTGGAGACGAGCTGTCCACAATGCGATGTAGGCGAGCAGGTTGTTAACAGCGATGACTCAACAGGATCTGAGTCGCATGGTGAGCGTACAATAAATATAGACAAGAGGATAGTTGTGATGGAATGTGGAAGTTTAATAAAATCACTTTGTTGAAGTGAGTAGACTTCTCCAATTAAATGTATTGCAGTAGCTCACAAGTTACAATGCAAGATGAAGGCGATTACAAGTTTTACAGGGGTGGTCTATGGATAGGAAATAACAGTGGGATTACCCGTTCGTACACTTACTTGTATTCGGTGGTCGGCGTCCAGAGCTTCCGCTGGCACTAGCGCGGTGTCGTCGGCAGACAAGACAACGAGCCCTTGAGGTGTGAGTTATTTTATACTGGATGATTCTGCTGACTAAGAGTTAGCAAATACCTGCTCTACTTTAGTAGCTAGCAGCTTGTGTTTGGTAATAATGATGAAATAGTTGGTACATGTTGCTTCCCTAGGTGGCTCATGGTAGAGATAGGGGCTGAAGTATGTTAGATAGATGGCCGATAGAGGGTAGGGGTTGTAGCTGTTGTGAATGTTATTGGATGTATTAACTGTGCCCTGTGCGGAGCCTCAAGATATAACAATCCTCCTTCCCGGCTAAATCTGTATCCTCACAGATTGGACTTGGACGTAAGGGTGGCTTCTTCTTATTTTCTTCTCCTGGGCGTGTAGATGTAGGGGTATGTGGGAAGTGTAGCAGTCTGGCAACCGTCGATTTAGGTGTAGTTGTCGTAGCCGTGTACTTTGGGTAGGTAGGGTTGAAGGGTGGAACAATGTTATATAATGTTTAGACCACAATTTAACACAGCGATATTGAAGACGTAATACATCACAAAAATATATATAGATACATAAGCAGTACAAGGCATTATGGCAATGGAACATGTGTTGCTATAAGTGTTGCAAAGAGAAAAAAATAAACAAGTTGGAAAAGAGAAATACAATGTACTACAGTGTTAAAGAAGAAAAAGAGAAAGAAATGCTCGGTGAGGGTTAGAAGTTTGGAAGAATATGCATCGTTTTTATTGATAGGAGTAAATAGAGCATTTGAACATCGTGTATTAGGAAGAGAGAAAAGAAAAAAGAGTGTGCATGTAAGGAATACAGTGGAATAAAGATGGACAAGTAACACGGCAAAAAAATGTTGACACCAGGAGTACCGTACAACAATAATAATAAAAATAAAATAAAAAACAAATGTACATACAATGTAACAATAAAATAAAAACAAGTGTACCATCGTGTCGTAGAGCTCTGTTGTTGTATAATTGTTTACCCCTATGCGCGCTATACCTCGTTGTTGTTTATAGAACAAACTTAGGGTCCAAACTTATGAATTAACTTAGTAACTAGACGGCCGTTTTAAAGTAACTTATATCTATGTGGCCACTGTATTTTAAAGTTTGTAAGCCACCCTCTGTGGGCGAGTAAACGTAACTTAGCAGTGCAAGTCGCCACTTACAAGCTTGTGACGGCTCTCACCTCATGTGAGCGTTATATTGGGTATCCGTCAGTAACAACTGGTATCCCACAGATATCAGCCATTACTGTGCGGATTTATCTTGGTCGTGCTAATGTAAGTAAAGGAATGAATCGAGGTATTGTGGTGTAGTGTAAAGAGTGAGTTGTGTCAAAAAGAGAGAAGGACAGGCTGGTGCCCTGGGGCAGTCACAGTGAATAGTTCCATTACTAAATCCCTGTAATAAGGCTGCAGCTATTACCTGAAAAAGGAAGTACAAAGATTAAGTAAACTTGTAAATGTGTTCATGTTGGATTTGCTGCTGTCTGGAAAAGAGGAACAGTTTCAGTGCTACCTGGAAATAAAGCTTATGTTAGTACCTTTTATTTTGATTCTCGGTCGCTTGATGTGATCCAAAATACATATACAAATGCAAAAGGTTATTGTTCCCTGTTTGGTAAAGGGCAACACTGGTGCTGTATGGAAGGAGAAATTTTTCATGTTAGTATATTCTTATCATTTGTATTTGGTATGTCAGACAAGTAGCGCTGTTTGTTTGTTTGTTTGTCAATTCGTCTGTCGTACGGCGTAGAGGTTAAACTTGTCGACTAATTAACTATTTTATTTATTTATTTATTTACGAACTAGCTGTACCCGGCATGCGTTGTAATGCCAATCAAAGAAAGTGTCGGCGTTGTAATTTCGTTTCTTGAAATGCCTTTGGAAACAATCTTTTTTCAATTTTCGTTAACTGCCTCTAAACTATCGTAAAATGGAATAACTAATTTAAAAACATTCTTGGGAGCGCGCACAACAATTCACCAAAGCTTCATCGCAATCGGATGAATGGCATATGAACGCATACGGGATTTTGTTTAAACGATACGCGTGCCGTCACTCATTTGTTGAATCTACTCGTACGCTACCTATTCTAAAATAGATTTACTAAGCCTGAACCTTTTCCTGGAGTGTACACAACGATTCACTAAAGTCTCATCTCAATGGGAGGAATGGTATATGAACGCATACGGTACTTGGTTGAAAAGATTCACGTGCCGTTGCTCATTTTTTGAATAAAATCGTGCGCTACCTATTGTAAAATGCATGCACTAAGACAGAAACCTTCCCTGGAGTGTACACAAAAACTCACCCAAGTTTCATCGCATTCCCACGAATGGTATATGAACGCATATGGAACTTCGTTGAAACGCTTCGCGCGTTGTCGCACTTTTGTTGAATCTACTCATGCGCTACCTATTGAAAAGTGGATGATCTAAGCCAGAAACCTTCCCTGATGTATACGCAACATCTCACCCAAGTTTCATCGCTATTGGACGAATGGTATATGAACGCATACGGGACTTCGTTGAAACGCTTCGCAAGTCGTCGCTCATTTGTTCAATCTACCCGTTTGCCACCTATTTTAAAATGGATTTACTAAGTCACAAACCTTCCATCAAGTGTACACATCATCTCACCGAAGTTTCATCGCTATCGGACGAATGGTATATGAACGCATGCGGGACTTTGTTGAAACGTTTCACGCGTCGTCGCTCATTTGTTGAATCTGCTCGTCTGCTACCTATTGTAAAATAGAGTTACTAAGCCAGAAACCTTCTCTGGAGTGCACGCAACATTTCACCCAAGCTTAATCGCAATGGGATGAATGGTATATGATCGCATGTGGTCTTTGTAGAAACGAATCGCACGCCATTTTGTTGGAGCTACTTGCGCGCCATCTATTGTAATTTGATTTACTATCCTTAAAACTTTCTCAGAAGTGTGCACAACAAATCACCAAAATTTTATCGCAATCGGATGAATTGTATATGAACGCATAGCAAACACACATTTGTTCAAACCACTCGCGCGCTATCTGTTGTTAATTGGATTATCTATGCCTATAACCATCCAGGAAGTGTGCTAAACAACCCACCAAAATTTGGTAGCAATCGGGTGAATTGTAGGCTATATGACCACATCACCAACACACATTTGTTTAAATTTCTCGAGCGCAATTGGATTACTATGCCTATAACCATCCATGAAGTGTTCACAATAACTCACCAAATTTTGATCGCAATCGGATGAATGGTTTATGAACGCATAAAAGACGAACAAACAAACATCCTTTTTATGTACATACTTGCTGTACCCGGCATACGTTGCAATGCCAATCAAAGAAAGTTTTGGCGTTGTAATTTTGTTTCTTGAATTACTTTTGGAAACAATCTTCTGTGCAATTTCCGTTAACTGCCTTTAAACTGTCGTAAAATGGATTAACTAATTTAGAAACATTCGCAGGAGCGTGCACAACCATTCACCAAAGTTTCATCGCAATCGGACGAATGGGATATGAACGCATACGGAATTTCGTTTAAACGACTCGTGCGCTGTCACTCATTTTTTAAATTTACTCTTGTGCTACCTACTGTGAAATGGATTTACAAAGTCAGAAAGCTTTCCTGGAGTGCACATAACAATTCACCAAAGTTTCATTGCAATCGGATGAATGGTATATGAACGCATACGATAGATACTTGGTTGAAACGATTCACGTGCCGTCACTCATTTGTTGAATAAAATTGTGTGCTACCTATTGTAAAATGCATGTACTAAGCCAGAAACCTTCCCTGGAGTGTACACAAAGACTCGCCCAAGTTTCATCGCTTTCGCCCGAATGGTATATGAACGCATATGGGACTTTGTTGAAACGCTTCGCGCGTTGTCACTCATATGTTGAATCTACTCGTGCGCTACCTATTGAAAAATGGATGATCTAAGCCAGAAGCATTCCCTGATGTATGCACAACACCTCACCCAAGTTTCATCGCTATCGGAAGAATGGTATATGAACGCATACGGGACTTCGTTGAAACGCTTCGCACGTCGTCGCTCATTTGTTGAATCTACTCGTTCGCCACCTATTGTAAAATGGATTTACCAACTCGGATACCTTCCTTGAAGTGTACACAACATCTCACCCAAGTTTCATCGCTATCGCATGAATGGATAATGAACGCATACGGGATTTTGATGAAACGTTTCGCGCATCGTCGCTCATTTGTTGAATCTGCTCGTGCGCTATCTATTGTAAAATGGATTTACGAAGCCAGAAACCTTCCCTGGAGTGTACATAACGTCTCACCCAAGCTTAGTCACAATGGGATGAATGGTATATGAACGCAGGTGGTCTTTGCTGAAACGAATCGCACGCAATTTTGTTGAAGATACTCACGCTACATCTATTGTAAATTGGATTTACTATGCCTATAACTTTCCCGAAAGTGTGCACAGCTACTCACCAAAATTTGATCGCAATCGGATGAATTGTGTATGAACGCATTGCAAACACTCATTTGTTTAAACTACGCGCGCGCTATCTATTGTAAATTGGATTAACTATACCTATAACCATCCCGGAAGTTTGCTAAACAACCCACCAAAATTTGGTCGCAATCTGATGAATTGAACACTATATGAACGCATTGCCAACATTCATTTGTTAAACTACTCGCGCGCAATCTATTGTAAATTGCATTAACTATGCCTCTAACCATCCCGGAAGTGTTCGCGATAACTCACCAAAATTTGATCGCAATCCGATGAATGGTTTATGAACGCATAAAAGACGAACAAACGAACATCCTTTTTTTAATCTTTATATACACTGCTCATAAAAATTAGAGGATATTGTAAGGTCAGCTCACAATGGTGCAATAATATACGAGATCTTTTAGTTTTTCAACCATTTATTAGTTACTTAATGCTATACTGACAGATAAAGCAGCCCATGATTCCAGAGAGCCCCTGATGAGGGTTTGAATCAAATGTCATGAATGAAGAGAGAATATGGCAAATAAACAAAGAAACATTAATACTACCATAATCGTGGGCCATGGGTGAATATTGTTCTTAAGTATGGTGTATGGTCTCCTTGACCGGCTAGCATTGCTGCACACCTGTGTGCCATTGATGCAATGAGATGATCAATGAGTTCTTGGGGGATAGGTGCCCACTCGTCCATAAGAGCAATCTGCAGCTGTGGAACAGTTGTGGGAGGTGCTGGTCTGCCTGCAATGAGCCTGCCTAATGCATCCCACACGTTCTCTATCGGATTTAAGTACGGCGAGGAAGCTGGCCACTGCATACGCTGGATACCTTCCTACTCCAGCATGTCCTCCACCAACCCAGCTCTGTGAGGACGTGCATTATCGTCCATAAACACAAAGGAAGCACCTATGGCACCAGCATAAGGCACGATAAAAGGTCGGGGAATCTCGTCTCTATACCTTACAGTGGTCACAGTACCACGTGGGATGATGTAGAGGTCCGTACGTCGACCTTGGCTAATTCCAGCCCACACCAGCAATCCACCACCGCCATATGGAGATCTTTCTCGTACAAAAGATGGGTTGTTTCGTGTCCCTCGTTTCCTCCAGATTCGAACACGTCGACTATCCGATTCCACGTTGAATCGCGACTCATCAGAAAAAAGAACTGAGCTCAATTCGGCATGCCTCCACCCACGATGCACCTCCGCCCAGTTTCTGCGATCTCTACGGTGTTGTGGAGTTAACTTGGTATACACCACGGGCCTACAGGAATAGAGGCCACGTGCATGAAGTCGGTTACGGACAGTTTGGGTTGATACTCTGCGTCCTGTTGCTGTTAGAGGGGCACTTCTCAGTTGAGTTGCATTCTACCGTCTATTCCGGTGGGCTGTTAACACGAGGTAACGGTTATCCCTTGCTGTTGTTGCCCGTGGGCGACCCTGTTCTACCCTTCTGTGAGCAGTAGCTGTTGTTTGAAAACGATTCCACAGTCTTTGATCACACTTTAAGACACCCCAAGGGCTCGAGCCACAACTTGTTGTGTCTGTCCAGCTTCCATCCGTCCTATGGCCCTCAAAGCCATTGATTCAGGTAAATCACGTTGCGGAGGCATTGCTGTCCCTTTAAGTCACGGCATTCACTAACTGACAACGGGATTGGACTGGCTCTGACCTCAGCAACAAACCACCGCCGTGTGACCCTTTGACAGGAACAGTACGGACAGTGCCCTCCGTCATGTGGTGTATGTGCAGGGGTGATGCAAACACATGTTTACCTTCTCTGGGAGTAAAGGAGGGCGATTGCATCTAATGCGGTACGAAACACATAGCATACATAGCTGAGATTACAATATCCCCTAATTTTTGTGAGCAGTGTATATAATTCTTCGACACGTGTGTATGTCACTGAACTCCTCCTAAACGGCTGGGCCGATTTTGATGAAATTTTTTATGTTTATTAGAGTGGGTCCATGTATGGTTTAGATTCACAATTTGACCCGGTAGGAGGAATGAATACAATTTTAGAACCTCAATTTATACATAATAGAACCACAATATACAGTCAAAAACAGTCCTCATGGAAACCGCTAGCTTTGGTGAAGGCTGATGTCTTTGAACTGTTTGTCTCTGCGCGTTAGAGCCACCTGGTTGCAACCTGTACAACTACCGCCAGAATTTACACTCCGCCCGGGGAGAAAAGTTATGTTTTGTACCATAGTTGGCGGTGGTGTCGAATTCTTCTCTTTGTTTCTGCACGTTAGAGCGTTTCAACAAAGTCCCGTATGCGTTCATATACTATTCATCCGATTGCGATGAAACTTGGATGAGATGTGTGCACTCCAGCGAAGGCTTCTGGCTTAGTAAATCCATTTTGCAATAGGTAGCGCACGAGTAGATTCAACAAATGAGCGACGACACGCGAAGCGTTTCAACATAATCCCGTATAAGTTTATATACAATTCATAAATTGCGATGAAACTTTGATGAGTTGTTGTGTACACTTACGTGAAGGTTTCTAACTTAGTGAATCCATTTCACAGGAGGTAGCGCACGAGTAGATTCAACAAATGAGTGACAGCGCACGAATCGTTTAAACAAAATCCTGTATGCGTTCATATACCATTCTTCGGATTACGATGAAACTTGGGTGAGATGTTGCGTACACCCTAAGAAAGATTTCTGGCTTAATAAATCCATTCTACAATAGGTAGCGCACGAGTAGATTCAACAAATGAGCGACGGCACGCGAATCGTTTCAACAAAGTACGGTATGAGTTCATATACCATTCATCAGATTGCGATGAAACATTGGTGCATTGTTGAATACACTCCAGGGAATTTTTCAGGCTTAGTAAATCTATATCACAATATGCAGTGCATGAGTAGATTCAACAAATGAGTGACAGCGCACGAATCATTTAAACAAAATCCCGTATGCGTCATATGCCATTCATCCGATTGCAATGAAACCTTGGTGAGTTGTTGAGCACGCTCCCTCGAATGTTTCTAGATTAGTAAATCCATTTCATGCTAGTTTAAAGGCAGTTAACGGAAATTCGAAAAAAAATATTGTGTATTCAAAAGCACTTCAAGAAACAAAATTATAACGCCAACACTTTCTTTGATTGGCATTGCATGCCGGGTATAGCTTGTACATATATATAAGATTTACGTGTCTTAGCCTGTTAATTGATTATTTTATCTTTTGGTTCACCTTGTTGACTTATTTCTTTGCTTCCTCTTTTTCTTACTCACTCCCTCTCCTTACTTTCTCCGTTATTCATCTTATTTACTTGCTTCTAACCAATGCCTTTCCCTAGTCTTTCTTCACTCCGATGCAGATGATTTATGGTTCTGGCGTTATTTAGTTACTTATTTACTCTCATGTTCTTTCATTTATTAATTTCCTAATTTCCCCTTCTTATTCATCTTTCACTTCTTTAAGTTCCTATTCCTTGCCTCGTTTATTTCTTTATTCCTACATTTATTTCTTTTGATTCCTTTTTCTTACAACGCTTCTTTGTTTCTTATTTTCTCTTGATTTCTTTCGTCCTGACGTACATACTCCTGTTCTTGGTCGGCAACTTAAGGCCACGTGAGTTGTCAGATGAAAGTTTCCACTCGGTGTCACCGGGATTCTAGCCCCGGGGCTTCCTGGTGAAAGTTCCACCTCGGTGTCACTGGGATTCTAGCCGCGGGGCTTCCTGGTGAAAGTTTCACCTCGGTGTCACCGGGATTCTAGCCGCGGGGCTTCCTGGTGAAAGTTCCACCTCGGTATCACCGGGATTATAGCCGCGGGGCTTCCTGGTGAAAGTTTCACCTCAGTGTCACCAGGATTCTAGCCGCGGGGCTTCCTGGTGAAAGTTCCACCTCGATGTCACCGGGATTCTAGCGCGGGGCTTCCTGGTGCAAGTTACACCTCGGTGTCACCGGGATTCTAGCCGAGGGGCTTCCTGGTGAAAGTTTCAGGTGAGAATCGCACTCCACTGTCACCGAGATCATCGGCCGTGGGGTGAAATACGAAATGCGCCCTCACGCTCCCCTTTCTCACTTAATTAATTACTAGTTTCTTATTCTATTACCTAGGTATATAGTTGGTGAAAATGGACAGAGAGGGTGCTAGGATGCACTTATTTCTTTATTATATTATATCATCACTTATACGGGGCATCTGCTCAGTGCAGGAAAAATTTCATCCATTATATCATCCCTTATACGGGGCATCTGCTCGCTGCAGTAAAACTCATTCATTATAGCATCTCTTATACGGGGCATCTGCTCAGTGCAGAAAAAAATCATTCATTATATCATCCCTTATACGGGACATCTGCTCGCTGCAGAAAAATTCATTCATTATATCATCTCTTATACGGGGCATCTGCTCAGTGCAGAAAAAACCATTCATTATATCATCCCTATATGGGGCATCTGCTCAGTGCAGAAAAAATAGGCTACACCGCTTATAGGTGACATTTACTTAACCTTAAAATTAGGTAACTTATATACTAAGAACTCTGCGTCAATGTGTCGATTTGCGTGATCATCTGCCGTCGCTGGCTAGTCTAGTGACGTCATCACTCAGCGCGGTTCATGTCATGGCTGTGTTATGGCAAAATGTCCCTTCGGCCACTGATTTGGCTAGGATCCTGTCCGAAGTTAGTTCGACCTTCACGCGTCTTTTTGGACTAGCAATTTTTGATTCTTTCGGCTGGCAAGTTCCATAGATTCGCAATTGTTGTCCATGGTCTGTCTGCGAAATTGCAGCTGTGCCGGCCGGTTGGCTAATTCCTTGAGCTTGGCTGGCGATACCTTTAATGTCTTGCCCTTTGCCCTTATTATCTAAGCGTAGTGTACTTAGTAGGAAGTAAAAGCATAGCATGCTTCATTGCGCCTGGCTGATCGGATTCTTAATCTATACAGTGGCATTTCATCTTACAATTGTTGGTAGACGAGGAATATGGATGGATAGGTGAGCATTGTTGGTATGTTAGTATTTGTTAATTAGAGGTCGCGGCTTTGGATGGTCGGTTAGGTATCAGGTGCTGAGGTCCTACCTGGGATGTGGGATTGGTTAGTTTTGTTTGTTTGTTAGTTTTGGGTATTTAGACTTATTATTAGTTATTAGAGGCTCGGGATGGGCTGGACAGTTATTGAGCTGAAGGGTTGAGGCTTCATTAGTAAACTTCGCGTGCATACGCATGCTATTAGGTTTCTTAATTATATTAGTGGGTGGATAGTGATAGTGGTTTTGTATTTCCGAAGTGCTATATTTGGCACCAGTCGTGGCGATAAAGCATCGTGCCCGCCCGTGGGAGTAGTTCTCCGCCACATGCTTCTATGAAGTGGGACAAAGGAGTGAAGGAGGTTGTGACGTATCGCCTTGTGACGTCAATATTCCAAGATGGCCTCTATCACTACAAATACTAACATACCAACAAATCAGATTAGCAATAATGACCTATCCATCCATATACCTCGTCTACTAACAATTGTAAGATGAAATGCCACTGTATAGATTAAGAATCCGATCAGCCAGGCGCAATGAAGCATGCTATGCTTTTACTTCCTGCAACCCCGCATTGTTCCCAGCCTTCTTACCCTAGTAAGTACACTACCACCCCTGTAAAACTTGTAATCACCTTCATCATGCATTGTAACTTGTGGGCTACTGCACTACATTTAATTGGAGAAGTATACTCACTTCTCCAAAGTGATTTTAGTAAAATTCCACATTCCATCACAACTATCCTCTTGTCTATTTTTATTGTACGCTCACCATTTGCCCATGCGACTCAGATCCTGTTGAGTCATCGCTGTTAATAACCTGCTCGGCTACATCGCAATGTGGACAGCTCGTCTCCAGGCATAGAGCAAGCTATTGTCCGTCTAGCAACCGTGCGCTTTCTCATAATTGTTTAGCACTCGCTTTTACTTAGAAAGTAGCCCGGTTTTAATCCTCGACTAGGAGGACGTCCAGCCCCCGTAGGTGACACATACACACACACATACAACGCCCCGTACCCCTTACAACTTAGTAAGAGCCCATAAAAGCTACAACAATATTTAGTATTTGGACTTAGTAAATATTTTTGAATTTAGATTTGATTTTTATACTTCGACGAGCGAGATTTTATTGAGGTGGATAGGTACTAGTTTTTGTGTGCGATTAGATATTTCGTTAATATTTTGATGGGAGATGTGCTTAACCGACCGTATTTTTGTAAGAAGTAGGAATTAGATAGTGTCCTTATAAGTGTGCAAGACTTGATTTTATAATGGTTCTTATTTGAACATTAAAGTAATGTGAGATGGACATTGTATAACAGGACAATATTATGATTGTCAATTTTTTAAACGAAAATAATTTAGGTTTCTTGAGTATCAGACGATAACAGCTGATCACTTAATATTACGCAGAAGTCAATTAGAAATGCGACAGAAACTCAATAAAGGTTTTGTTAAATACTAAAACGAACTGTAAGGACTATACTTGTTCCAATGGTACATTTAAAGCATTTTGCAGATTGCATTAGAATGTGCAGAGAGAATTTTAGCGTTGTTGATTGCAACAATTATGAACGACAAGCAGGGAGGTATTATTATTAACTTGTAATGATGAATGTTGAAGTACTGCAAGTATGTGAAACATGTCTTACATAGGAGATATTCTGCAGATTATTAATTGTTGGAAGAGCGCATTGTTGTAAAAATGGAGCATGAAAAGTGTATTTTATATAGGAAAGTGGATTCCAATCGATCATGTTGACGATGGAAATATTTGTAACAGAGTTAAAAAGTGGAAAGGTTTTGTTTTTGAATTTTCGTGCCAGCTTAAAGGTGAAGCTATATTTTGGGAAATGAATCTTGTGGAGAGGTGAAGATGTATTCCACATGAGTCTGTATTACAGTATATGAGGAAGCTGTATAAGATAATGATGCGTTAATCTGATGTTTAAAGGCGACTATAGAAGGTCATGTGTCTGTATTACAGTGTATGAGGAAGCTGTATAAGATAAAGATGCGTTAATATGATGTTTAAATGCGACTATAGAAGGTCATGTGTCTATATTACAGTGTATGAGGAAGCTGTATAAGATAAAGATGCGTTAATCTGATGTTTAAAGGCGACTATAGAAGGTCATGTGTCTGTATTACAGTAGGAAGCTGTATAAGATAAAGATGCGTTAAACTGATGTTTAAAGGCGACTATAGAAGGTCATGTGTGTGTATTACAGTATATGAGGAAGCTGTACAAGATAAAGATGCGTTAATCTGATGTTTAAAGGCGACTATAGAAGGTCATGTGTCTGTATTACAGTATATGAGGAAGCTGTAAAAGATAAAGATGCGTTAATCTGATGTTTAAAGGCGACTATAGAAGGCCATGTGTCTGTATTACAGTAATTGAGGAAGCTTTATAAGATAAAGATGCGATAATCTGATGTTTAAAGGCGACTATAGAAGGTCATGTGTCTGTATTACAGTATATGAGGAAGCTGTATATGATAAAGATGCGTTAATCTGAAGTTTAAAGGCGACTATAGAAGGTCATGTGTCTGTAGTACAGTATATGAGGAAGCTGTATAAGATAAAGATGCGTTAATCTGATGTTTAAAGGAGACTATAGAAGGTCAAGTATCGACAGAAAACGCACGAATTAGGAAATTGCATTGAAGGAATATTTCATTGTTATTATTATTTAATTTAACGAGAGCTAGATTATTAAAGCATGAGCTAGACTTTCTTGAACGGCCATAACTGACACTAATACGACGAACACAAGCAAGGTAATTTGAGTAGGTGGTTCTCGTTTGTCATACATTCCTGTTCTTTTTTTTCTTTAAGATCAAGGACGAGTTATGGCAGTTAAACACGCAGACAGACAATGCAAAGAGTTAGATATAGTAGATAAATTGTAAATAGTTAAAAGAAATTGGACTGATCGTGTAAATACTGTTATAGAGATAGAATGGAGTCTCGTGATGTATAGAGTAATTGTATTTAGTTTTGATGAACCGAACTTATGGTATTATTTTAATTTAGGGGTTTTATTTCATTTATAAACTCCGATCATATTTTGGAAATGCAGATGGAATTCAGAAGAGGGAATCCTTCATATTTATTTTATTTTAATAGTGAAGTTAAAGGTTTAATTCATCCAATTATTTAATTTTGCCGTTGCTTGATGACGGGAGTGTCCGTATTTAAATTAGTATTTGTAATGATTTATATTAATAAATTGTAGGACACGAGTGTTTCGTCTGTCCACCGTTTTATAGAAACCAAGCGTTATTGATACCTAATAATTATGGTGAGGTCATGCTATGGAAATAAGGACAGGTGCCCAATGTATCCCATTTTCCCCGAGATGCGCAGGTTTTTCGCTCTTCCATTGAAGGATAAAGTCCTAATTCCGTAGTGTGACGTCTTTGTCTTATGTGTCCCGACTCATCCCATGTACCGGGCATTTCCTTTGGTAGTTTACCTAGCTGGGGCCACCAAGAAGCTGAGATCCACCCATCTGGATACTGGTAGGTGGTTTTAAAAGGGCACAATATTAATATATAAATCGTTGAGGAATTCGATACCAAATGAAGGAATGAAAAAAGGGCAGGAAATATTTCTTGCGAAATATGAGAATATACCGGTATTGAATATATTGAAACATATATCATTTTGCCACTTACCCTGCAGGATTGCTTTCAAGTGCCGCATTTGTCGTCATATTGTTCCATACCCCAACCCTCCATAAGGGTTGTGGCTACAAATACACCCGATTATTTAGAGGTACATAAAAGGGCTATAGCTTTGCGAACAGCCGGGTGAAGCAAGTCAATCACGGCCTACATTCGCGAGTACGGTAAACGCTAGCTTGCAATCTTATGCAACAATAACGAAAGTTAGCGTACTCCCGTACATACTGCTGACATGCTGTGATCCACTTGAGAATCTACAAATACGGGACGCTTCCACGCGCCAGCCGTCTTGCCCTTTTGGACTCTCTCATTGAACAGTGCTACGTGCGACGGCACCAGCTGGGCGGCCGGGCCTAACGCCACATCATGGACGACTGGTATCAACGGTAGGGGGAGTAGTGTGTCAGTCTAAATTCCTTTTCCATCCCCCTTTTACTTCCCCCCCTCTAGCCCACATCAGTAGTAGACTAATAAACCCTTCATCCACAGTCAAGGGCTTTATATTTTTATTTCACTCGGTTAATTATAAAACCCGTTAAGATTCAGTATTTCCCGCTGCTGCATGCTGGCAAGCAGTACAGTGAAGACGACTGCCAAGCGCTCGGCTTGCTAAGGCTCTCCAGGTAAGTCTGGTGAGTATGGCCCCGCAGCTCTTCGTAAAACACCATGATTATACATCCTAGTAAATCTCCGAAAATGCTAAGGATGCCAACTAATCAACACCCTTTCAAATGGAGGTTGGGCGACATTGCAATCCCCAACAAACTGGTATATGCGCCGGGTAAAACTCAGTAGCTACCGGAGATGCCGACCAGGGTAATTGCAATCCCCAACAAAATGGTCGAGCTGCCGGGTACTTTTATTACTTAACCCTGGTGAGCCACCTACCAAACAATTTTAATACTTGTTTTATTCCAATCACCAACAAAATGGTGGAGGACTGAGCAACCACGTTGAAAAAGAACTTATACAACAAGCTCTATGGGTGCGGTCCGGTACAATCTTGTGCACGCCAAGCAGAGATTTTTTAATTTTACTTAACCACGGGATTTTTTCTTCAGCATTAATTACATCCCTCCCCCAACCCAGCGTAACGTCGATTGACAAGAGAGAATGCAGTAGAATCCTCTTGCGGCCAAGCGTTTTAAGATACTAACAGCCCCTAAATAGAAAAGTAGATAGAAATATTAAATACCTTCCCACCCCCCACCCCTTAAAGTAAAGTAAGCTTTTACCACCCTAGCATGTAGGAGGAATTAGCCTATAGCAGCTTATAGAAATGGTAAGGAAGCAGAGATAAACACCCCAACCTAAGAGAAGACAGCTTATTCCCTAAATCTAATTTCCCTAGAATAAGACAGTGTAACTTACTAATCAGGACATTTTTTCAGCAGTGTCTTTACAGTGTATATATTGTTGTATATCATAAGTTAGTTAGGAAATATTTGAGTGACTGAGTGAACGGCAACCTTGAAAATGTGAATAGACCGGAGGAGCAAGCTACCGTTACACTACGCTTTCACAGACACGACAATAACGATACAGAAAGGTGGCACAGTTCAGTCTTTGTTTACAAGCTATCATCAGAGGACAACGCACTTTACTCAGCTCAGAGAACAGTCCTTACAAACATGACTATCACCAAACCAGGCACGCACCATGCAGGATATGTAAGCCGCAAAATGTCCACATCAGCAAAACACATGTCTGCTAGCGGAAATAAGATATAACAGGTTCAGAACCTAACAAAGGCAGATAACAGTGAGACTAGCCTAAACAGATTTAGCATTTCAGAGCACATCCCTCAATGTAGTAAAAGCGTGATGTAACAAGGGAATTTCTAGTAAGCAATCAGTCATGCTCCCATAACATGCGTTATTTTTTTTGAAATATAATTCTCGTAGCTGTAAAATTAGTATCTTCGGAAAGCGTACCCTCACGAAGTCCCAAAGGACATGAATAGGAGCAATTAGCAAGCTCATCAGCTGCCGACAAACGAACGGCAAAAGTTTAAGTATGGCGTAACTAGAGCAAAGTGGGCACGCGACAGTGATAGTTATATTATATGATTATTGTTATGAATTTACCATTAGTATCATGCATTAAGAAGAAGATAAGAAGAATATAGGAACAGAAGAGGTTGATCTTATGAAGCTGAGTTATTATGAGAAGAATATAAGAACAGAAGAAGTTAATTTTTGAGTGGAGTTATTATAAGGGAGGAACGAAGGACGTTACCCAACCCCCAGAGAGGAAGTTAGTGAATAAGTG
The DNA here is from genome assembly GCA_946902985.2 of Meconema thalassinum. NCBI lineage: Eukaryota > Metazoa > Arthropoda > Insecta > Orthoptera > Tettigoniidae > Meconema > Meconema thalassinum. Next base: position 47,333 of record CAMPQE020000017.1, on the reverse strand, counting down.
TCTTGCGGCAGGAATGAGATGATATTGCCTGGCCCTGAGATGAGAAGGTAAATATACGACGAAAGGAGAATTTTAAGATTACTGTCATAATTTATCACAATTGCTGCCACCACTGTGCCAAACGCATATAAGCAAATATATATTATATATAATAAAATATTCAAAACACATGTTATTTTAGAGATCCAAGTCTGTGTTTGCAGCCCACTAACGTTCTGTGTGTAGAAGTGTGAATGTGACCCAAGTCTGTGTTTGCAGCCCAGTAACGTTCTGTGTGTAGAAGTGTGTATGAGACCCAAGTCGGTGTTTGCAGCCCACTAACGTTCTGTGTGTAGAAGTGTGAATGAGACCCAAGTCTGTGTTTGCAGCCCAGTAACGTTCTGTGTGTAGACGTGTGAATGAGACCCAAGTCTGTGTTTGCAGCCCAGTAACGTTCTGTGTGTAGACGTGTGAATGAGACCCAAGTCTGTGTTTGCAGCCCACTAACGGTCTGTGTGTAGAAGTGTGATTATTATTATTATTTATTTACCAAAAATTGTGCCTACAATTTATGGACGGCAGATAGAGAAAAGGCAAGCCCCACATACACATCAGTGTCTCCATCTCCGTTCATTAAATCTAAACAAATCTCAAATGTTACATTGTACAATTTACACCTTTACATTTGCTATATACACATAATCTGCTGTACATGACGTCTATATCATACAATTCATAAATAAAAGGGAAGACACAGGCATGCACACACACATATACACGCTCACACACGCATACATACATACATACATACATACATACACGCACGCGCCCACTCCCAATCACTCACAATGTTACATTATACAGTATATAATTCAATTTACATGGGGTTTTAGTCCCTTTAGAACCTTCACTTTGCGGAAAAATTGTCGCGGAGGAAGGTCTTTTATTTCACGAGGCAGGTCATTCCAAAGTCGAGCAGAGCGATTGTAGAATCCAGATTGATAATCTGTTGTCCTAGCGAATGGAGGAACAAGTGTGACACCCTGTGCTCTACGGACTGAACGATATGACAGCTGAAGGCGGTGAAATGGGTACAGTATAATGGTGCCAGCTAGAGATTTTCGGAGAAAGGTGAGATCTATTTGGCTACATATGTCATTGATGGATGTTAATGGTTTTGTCAAAACTGTGTTACCCTGATTGTAAATGAGTCGCTCTGCTCGACGTTGGACTGCACTTAACTTCCTCATGTTTTCCTCGGTAGTGGGATGCCAGGCAGGAAGTCCGTACAGAAGAATGGGCCGTATCGTGGAGAGATACACCGCTCGGAGTGCACGGCTTCTGAATCCCAGAAGATTACGTCTTGCAAATCCTAGAATTCTAAATGCCTTACACCTAGATTCTTCAACGTGTACATTCCACTTCAAATTGCTGGAAATGTGTATTCCCAGCATTCGCAGTGAATTGCACACGGGAAGAACTTTGCCGCTCAGTGAAAGGCTATGTGCAATAGGCTGTCTGGCCCTACTTAGCCGAATATATTTACACTTGTTTACATTCAAGGTCATCTTATTTACATCACACCACAGTGCCACACTGTCCAGATCTTCCTGTAGTGCTTTGACGTCATCATTATTTTTATGGCTCTGTAAATTATTGGGTCGTCTGCATACTGCACCATCGTGGACGTCACACAGCTTGGAAGGTCGAGGGTAAAAACCATGTACAACAAAGGCCCAATCACCGACCCCTGTGATACTCCGGAAGTTACCACTATGTTCGGTGACTTGGCCCCGCCAAACACGACACACTGCGTTCGACCTACCAGGAATGACGTCAACCATGTAATCAGTTTGCCTCCGATGCCATATTTGCCAAGCTTTAACAAGAGTCTTTGATGAGGCACCTGATCAAAAGCTTTGCTTAAGTCCAGGGCTACACAGTCCACTTGGGAGACGTTAGTCTAATCCAAAGAGTTCGCCAGTCATCAATCACTTTTGTCAAAAGAGTTGTACAAGATCTCCTCGGAACGAAGCCATGTTGGCTTGGATTTAACAGGCCTCGCTCACTCAGGAATTCCAGTATGTTCTTAGCAACCAGGCGCTCCATACATTTACAGATACCAGACGTCAGAGAAATCGGGCGGTAGTTGTCCATGTCTTCCTTGTCACCATCTTTGAACACAAGGACCAAGTTAGCATGTTTCCACTCTTGTGGTAGAGTCCCGGTGTTAATGGACTGGTTGAAAAGTGCGCACAATGAGGGTGCTAGGGCATCTGCACAGTAATGAAGGATCCGAGCAGGGATTAAGTCTGGTCCTGTCGCGGCATGGGGTCTAGTTCTCCGTAAGCTGTCTCGAACTTCCTGGTGTGTGAAATATAGACTGGCTAGGGGAAAGAGAGGGGATGATGTCCTTGGTAGGAACATTCTTTCACTGGTGTCAGGTGGAGAGAAGTTACTTTGGAATTTTCAGTTGAATGAGTTGGCAATGTCTAGTGGGTTGGAAATAGAAAGTCCGTTATGTTTAAAGCTCTGTCGTGCGGTGTTGCCACTTTTGCTCCGGATGAATTGTCCACATTGCCTTGGGATTAAAGCTTAATTTGTCCATATACGTACTGTAGGCTTCACGAATTGCAGTTTTGGTACTATTTCTAGCCAGCCTATACTTTTCCCACCTGTTGTCACTTGGGCACTGTTTCCACTTGTTATAGAGATGATTTCTCTTTCTTATTTTGGTTAATATGTCCTTTGAGATCCAAGGTGTTTTTTTCTTGTTTTAATTGTAACCTTAGGGATCACTTCATCGACGCACTGAAAAAAGATTTCCTTCCAAGTATGCCAGGTACCATCTAGATCTACACTGTTGGTGACTGAAGGTGTAATGACCGGTAATCTGTCAAGTAAGATGTCAGAAAGGAGTTTCCAGTTGGTACGGGAGTAATTGTAAACTGTTCTGGTTTGTAATTTTGGACTGTTCTTTTTGTGGGTAAATATAGCTGGTAGGGCTTGGTGATCACAAAATCCAGGGATGACTTGTAGAGACTGAATTGAGGATGGAGAGTTTGTTAGGAAGAGATCGAGGGTTGAACGGGAGGTCTCAGTGATACGGGTAGCTTCAAATATGAGTTGATGGAGGAATAGATCATAGAATGCTGTAAGGAAGTTGTTGGATATAGGATTATTTGGGATAGGAGCGGCATTTCTATTCCATGTGATTTGAAGGTTGAAATCACCAACAATGTAGACAGCGTCATAATTTTGTTGAAGGTTTTGCACCCGTTTGAGGGAGAGAATCAGCTCATCATTCATCAGCTGGGACGATTTCGGAGAGCGATAGACCGATCCGATCAGATATTTACCGTTACTGCATTGAACCTCAACCCACATGGCCTCAGCGTCAGTTTCCAGCTGATGGACGCGAGTTGCATTGAACTCAGGTTTCATAGCAATGAGAACCCCGCCCCCTGAAGTCCGTGGTCAGTCCTTCCGGAACAGCTGGTATGTGTCTGGTAACACCTCCCGATCACCTACCACCCAAGAGAGCCACGTTTCACTGCAACACACAATACTTGGATCTAGGGCGTTCACTGTAGCATGAATGTTTTGTTTCCGTCCCGGCCGCGTGTTGCTGCGGGCATTGAAGGCGAACAGTGATAAGTGTTTATTTACAAGTGAACTATTCAGGTTATTTACACTATTTACAGAGTCACTGGGAATATCACTGGTATTGTTGCACAACGAGTCGGTAAACGGTGGCATAGCACATTGCCAACATGTCCACGTTCGCGTGCCTTTTTAATGCACCGGAACTCAGAGGTACTGATTTTAGCACAAGTCCTGTGACTCGACATGTTACAATTACTGCACTGAATATATAATTGATTTTTTCGGCTGATTTTTGCACATATTGCGCATTGCAAAGGTCCAGGGTTGAGTTCTATGTCGCCGCTTAGAGCAAGCGCTAGACAGCAGAGCGAGAACCCGGTAGCAGGTAGCCTTGCGACACCTTCCCCCCCGCTCGGCGTGGCCGGCTAATGGTGGCCAGCCCCAGACCTTCACTGCCACACCATGTCCAGAAATGTATTGTGCATTTGTCACTCACCAGAATTTTTTCCATAAGGGGTTGATTCTTCAGATCCTGTTCACCATTAACGGTCACAGAATGAACACGTCTTGCCACAGTCACTGCACATTTTACCATTAAAAAATACTAAAATCACACGGAGCACACTTCCCTTGATGCAGGTACGCGCCGCCATCTTGAGACGCAAGTCTGTGTTTGCAGCCCACTAACGTTCTGTGTGTAGACGTGTGAATGATACCCAAGTCAGTGTTTGTAGCCCACTAACGTTCTGTGTGCAAAAATGTGAATGAGACCCAAGTCAGTGTTTGCAGCCCACTAACGTTCTGTATGTAGAATTGTGAATGAGACCCAAGTCTGTGGTGTAGCCCACTAACGTTCTGTGTTTAGAAGTGTGAATGAGACCCAAGTCTGTGTTTGGAGCCCACTAACGTTCTGTGTGTAGAAGTGTGAATGAGACCCAAGTCTGTGTTTGCAGCCCAGTAACGTTCTGTGTGTTGAAGTGTGATTGAGACCCAAGCCTGTGTTTGCAGACCTCTAATGTTCTGAGCGTGGAAGTATGAATGAGACCCAAGTCTGTGTTTGCAGCCAGTAACGTTCTGTGTGTAGACGTGTGAATGAGACCCAAGTCTGTGTTTGCAGCCCACTAACGATCTGTGTGTAGACGTGTAAATGAGACCCAAGTCTGTGTTTGCAGCCCACTAACGGTCCGTGTGTAGAAGTGTGAATGAGACCCAAGTCTGTGTTTGCAGCCCAGAAACGTTCTGTGTGTAGATGTGTGAATGAGACCCAAGTCTGTATTGCAGACCACTGACGTTCAGTGTGTTGAAGTGTAAATGAGACCCAAGTCTGTGTAGCCCACTAACGTTCTGTGTGTAAAAATGTGAATGAGACCCAAGTCAGTGTTTGCAGCCCAGTTACGTCCTGTGTGTAGAAGTGTGGATGAGACCCAAGTCTGTGTTTGCAGCCCACTAACGGTCTGTATGTAGAATTGTGAATGAGACCCAAGTATGTGTTTGCAGCCGACGAACGTTATGTGTGTAGAAGTGTGAATGGGAACAAAGTCTGTGTTTGCAGCCCACTAACGATCTGTGTGTAAAAATGTGAATGAGACCCAAGTCAGTGTTTGCAGCCCACTAACGTTCTGTATGTAGAATTGTGAATGAGACCCAAGTCTGTGTTGCGCCCACTGACGTTCTGGGTGTAGAAGTGTGAATGACACCCACTTCTGTGTTTGCAGCCCACTAACGTTCTGTGCGTAGAAGTGTGAATGAGACCCAAGTCAGTGTTTGCAGCCCTCTAACGTTCTGTGTGTAGAAGTGTGAATGTGACCCAAGTCTGTGTTTGCAGCCCTCTAACGTTCTGTGTGTAGAAATGTGAATGAGATCCAAAACTGTGTTGGCAGCCCACTAACGTACTGTGTGTGTAAGTGTGAATGACACCCACTTCTGTGTTTGCAGCCCACTAACGTTCTGTGCGTAGAAGTGTGAATGAGACCCAAGTCTGTGTTTGCAGCCCACTAACGTTCTGTATGTAGAATTGTGAATGAGACCCAAGTCTGTGGTGTAGCCCACTAACGTTCTGTGTTTAGAAGTGTGAATGAGACCCAAGTCTGTGTTTGGAGCCCACTAACGTTCTGTGTGTAGAAGTGTGAATGAGACCCAAGTCTGTGTTTGCAGCCCAGTAACGTTCTGTGTGTTGAAGTGTGATTGAGACCCAAGCCTGTGTTTGCAGACCTCTAATGTTCTGAGCGTGGAAGTATGAATGAGACCCAAGTCTGTGTTTGCAGCCAGTAACGTTCTGTGTGTAGACGTGTGAATGAGACCCAAGTCTGTGTTTGCAGCCCACTAACGATCTGTGTGTAGACGTGTAAATGAGACCCAAGTCTGTGTTTGCAGCCCACTAACGGTCCGTGTGTAGAAGTGTGAATGAGACCCAAGTCTGTGTTTGCAGCCCAGAAACGTTCTGTGTGTAGATGTGTGAATGAGACCCAAGTCTGTATTGCAGACCACTGACGTTCAGTGTGTTGAAGTGTAAATGAGACCCAAGTCTGTGTAGCCCACTAACGTTCTGTGTGTAAAAATGTGAATGAGACCCAAGTCAGTGTTTGCAGCCCAGTTACGTCCTGTGTGTAGAAGTGTGGATGAGACCCAAGTCTGTGTTTGCAGCCCACTAACGGTCTGTATGTAGAATTGTGAATGAGACCCAAGTATGTGTTTGCAGCCGACGAACGTTATGTGTGTAGAAGTGTGAATGGGAACAAAGTCTGTGTTTGCAGCCCACTAACGATCTGTGTGTAAAAATGTGAATGAGACCCAAGTCAGTGTTTGCAGCCCACTAACGTTCTGTATGTAGAATTGTGAATGAGACCCAAGTCTGTGTTGCGCCCACTGACGTTCTGGGTGTAGAAGTGTGAATGACACCCACTTCTGTGTTTGCAGCCCACTAACGTTCTGTGCGTAGAAGTGTGAATGAGACCCAAGTCAGTGTTTGCAGCCCTCTAACGTTCTGTGTGTAGAAGTGTGAATGTGACCCAAGTCTGTGTTTGCAGCCCTCTAACGTTCTGTGTGTAGAAATGTGAATGAGATCCAAAACTGTGTTGGCAGCCCACTAACGTACTGTGTGTGTAAGTGTGAATGACACCCACTTCTGTGTTTGCAGCCCACTAACGTTCTGTGCGTAGAAGTGTGAATGAGACCCAAGTCTGTGTTTGCAGCCCTCTAACGTTCGGTGTGTAGAAATGTGAATGAGACCCAAGTCTGTGTTGCGCCCACTGACGTTCTGGGTGTAGAAGTGTGAATGACACCCACTTCTGTGTTTGCAGCCCACTAACGTTCTGTGCGTAGAAGTGTGAATGAGACCCAAGTCTGTGTTGCGCCCACTGACGTTCTGGGTGTAGAAGTGTGAATGACACCCACTTCTGTGTTTGCAGCCCTCTAACGTTCTGTGTGTAGAAATATGAATGAGACCCAAGTCTGTGTTGCGCCCACTGACGTTCTGGGTGTAGAAGTGTGAATGACACCCACTTCTGTGTTTGCAGCCCACTAACGTTCTGTGCGTAGAAGTGTGAATGAGACCCAAGTCAGTGTTTGCAGCCCTCTAACGTTCTGTGTGTAGAAGTGTGAATGTGACCCAAGTCTGTGTTTGCAGCCCACTAACGGTCTGTGTGTAGAAGTGTGATTGAGACGCAAGTCTGTGTTTGCAGCCCACTAACGTTCTGTGTGTAGACGTGTGAATGATACCCAAGTCAGTGTTTGTAGCCCACTAACGTTCTGTGTGCGAAAATGTGAATGAGACCCAAGTCAGTGTTTGCAGCCCACTAACGTTCTGTATGTATAATTGTGAATGAGACCCAAGTCTGTGGTGTAGCCCACTAACGTTCTGTGTTTAGAAGTGTGAATGAGACCCATGTCTGTGTTTGGAGCCCACTAACGTTCTGTGTGTAGAAGTGTGGATGAGACCCAGTGGCGGCTCGTGTCTTTCTAGACTGGGGGTTCAATAGAAAAGAGCATTCACTTCAAATGGCGGACCCTTAATCTGCTACAAAGATAAACAGTATACATGTGGTACCTCAAACTTCGTACAGATAGTTATGAACGTTACAATGAGCGATTTCAAACACAGTGAGTTCAAATCATTCGCCTCAACAAGAACTTGAACCCTGGATCAGCATTATTAGTGAAGATTTCTGTTTTCTGTCTCGATGTCTCTCTCAAACACACGCACAAACACGCACCTGTATGACAGGCTCCATCTGGTAATGAGCCTGGTTAGGAACATGCAACACATCAAATCTTACAGCAATCGAGTATCAGATTGAATTGGCTCACAAAATTAAGATGAATATACTTATAAAAGGTAAAGGTAATTTAGAAGGAAAATACTCATAAAAGGAATTTAGATTGAAAAATACGCACAAAATGTAGTTTAGGATCAAATTACTTACAAAATGCAATGTAGATTCGAAAAACTCAACAAAATGCAATTGAAATTCAAAATATTTACAAAATGCAATTGAAATTGAAAATACGTACAAAATGCAAGTGAGGTTCAAAATATTTACAAAATGCAATTGAAATTCAAAATATTTACAAAATGCAATTGAAATTGAAAATACGTACAAAATGCAAGTGAGGTTCAAAATATTTACAAACTGCAATTGAAATGGAAAATACGTACAAAATACTCACAACGTGCAACTGAAATTCAAAATTCTTACAAAACGCAATTGAAGTTGAAAATGCTTACAACATTTATGCTAGATTCAAAATACTCACAAAATGTGGAAGCCCGCGATTCAAAATACTGTACTTACAAAATGCAATTGAGATTGAAATTACCTACAGAATGGAGTTTAGGTCGAAAATATTTACAAAGTGCAATATAGATTGAAAACACTTACAAAATGAGGTTGAATTAAAAAGACTCACAAAATGTAATTTAGAGACACGGGGAGCCAATTCATAAAAACAGGTCAGGAATCTTAAAGAAAAAAGGAACTATAATGAACAAGAAGGCCGATCCCACGAAGAATGAGGGAAGGGAGGCCTCGGATACCCTAATACCGTCCGGGTTGGAAGACAATAAGAGTTGACCAAGATAGGTCGACAGTGAGGAGCCGGCACAAGTAAGTGGAAGCAATGCCGGACTCAGCTGGGGTCCCATGGTCGCCAACCCACGTCCCACTAGATGTGTCCCCTGGGGGACGCGGAAAAAATATTCGAATTTCACAGTCACTAATTCAACGCAGTTAATAGGCACAAGGAAGTACTGATTGTGATTTACGTTCCAGCACTTGACAGTTTGACTAACTTAAACCTGAGAAAATAGTGGAACTACAGTAGTGAGTTGGATAACTCCAGAGCGTAACGACTAACAAAACACCTTCTTCCGCTTCTTTATTGGTATTATTTCAATCTAACTGAATCGTTTATTTAATTAGCCTTCAAATACAATAAATAGCTAGGTAGTTTACTTTATATAGATAAATTTCGGGCGCATATAAACAGTCTAATGTGGCAGCCATGAAGCACCGTTTCAAAAGCGCCCCGGTGAGCACTTTCGCTGTATGTTCATATTGGCTGCATTTATTTTACAAACACGTCAAGAGATGGCGTAGTGTATACCTTTTCTCCAACCTTGAAGGGCTTGTGTCGCTGGACTAATGAACGAATTCAGCAATCTTATTGCGCGTGCATGTACGATGGATACACGTTTGGCTTGTATCCACTGTTCTCTTCCCTTCTAATCCCCGCTACATGTACCATGCCACCGCTCTACCTTACTCGCTTATTTTCTGCAGGAAAGATCGGCCAAGACTGGGGGTTTAAACCAGATCTTGCGCCGGCTTCACATCCTCGCGCTCGTTAACTGCAGTTGAACTCCGAGCTGTTTTCTGACAAATATTTCTGTTACGTATAGGGACAAAATGCTAAATATATTGTCGAATTTAATTGGGGTTCATTGCGCCATTGCGCTATAGGCAGAACCGCCACTGATGAGACCCTAGTCTGTGTTTGCAGCCCACTAACTTTCTGTGTGTAGATATGTGAATGAGACCCAAGTCTGTGTTTGCAACCCACTACCGTTCTGTGTCTAAAAATGTGAATGAGACCCAAGTCAGTGTTTGCAGCCCACTAACGTTCTGTATGTAGAATTGTGAATGAGACCCAAGTCTGTGTTGCAGCCCACTCACGTTCTGTGTGTAGAATTGTGAATGAGACCCAAGTATGTGTTTGCAGCGCACTAACGTTCTGTGTGTAGAAGTGTGAATGAGACCCAAGTCTGTGTTGCAGCCCACTGACGTTCTGTATGTAGAAGTGTGAATGAGACCCAAGTCTGTGTTTGGAGCCCAGTAACGTTCTGTGTGTAGACGTGTGAATGAGACCCAAGTCTGTGTTTGCAGCCCAATAACGGTCTGTGTGTAGAAGGGTGAATTAGACCCAAGTCTGTGTTTGCAGCCCACTAACGTTCCGTGCGTAGACGTGTGAATGAGACCCAAGTCAGTGTTTGCAGCCCACTAACGTTCTGTGTGTAAAAATGTGAATGAGACCCAAGTCAGTGTTTGCAGCCCACTAACGTTCTGTATGTAGAATTGTGAGTTAGACCCAAGTCTGTGTTGTAGCCCACTAACGTTCTGTGTTTAAAGTGTGAATGAGACCCAAGTCTGTGTTTGCAGCCCGCTAACGTTCTGTGTTTAGAAGTGTGAATGAGACCCAAGTCTGTCTTTACAGCCCAGTAACGTTCTGTGTGAAGAAGTGTGGATGAGACCCAAGTCTGTGTTTGCAGGCCGCTAACGTTCTGTGTGTAGAAGTGTGAATGAGACCCAAGTCTATGTTTGCAGCCCAGTAACGTTCTGTGTGTAGAAGTGTGGATGAGACCCAAGTCTGTGTTTGCAGCCCACTAATTTTCCTTGTGTAGAAGTGTGAATGCGACCCAAGTCTGTGTGCAGCCCGCTAACGTTCTGTGTGTAGAAGTGTGAATGGGACCCAAGTCTGTGTTTGCAGCCCACGAACGTTCTGTGTGTAGAAGTCTGTATGAGACCAAAGTCTGTGTTTGCAGCCCACTTACGATCTGTGTGTAAAAATGTGAATGAGACCCAAGTCAGTGTTTGCAGCCCACTAACGTTCTGTATGTAGAATTGAGAATGAGACCCAAGTCTGTGTTGCAGCCCACTGACGTTCTGTGTGTAGAAGTGTGAATGACACCCAATTCTGTGTTTGTAGCCCACTAACGTTCTGTGTGTAGAAGTGTGAATGAGACCCAAGTCTGTGTTTGCAGCCCTCTAACGTTCTGTGTGAAGAAGTGTGAATGAGACCCAAGTCTGTGTTTGCAGCCCTCTAAAGTTCTGTGTGTAGAAGTGTGAATGAGATCCAAGTCAGTGTTGGCAGCCCACTAACGATCCGTGTGTAGAAGTGTGAATGAGACCCAAGTCTGTGTTTGCAGCCCAGTAACGTTCTGTGTGTAGACGTGTGAATGAGACCCAAGTCTGTGTTTGCAGGCCACGAACGTTCTGTGTGTAGACGTGTGAATGAGACCCAAGTCTGTGTTTGCAGCCCACTAACGTTCTGTGTGTAGACGTGTGAATGAGACCCAAGTTAGTGTTTTTAGCCCACTAACGTTATGTGTGTAAAAATGTGAATGAGACCCAAGTCATTTGCAGCCCACTAACGTTCTGTGTGTAGAATTGTGAATGAGAGCCAGGTCTGTGTTGTAGCCCACTATTGTTCTGTGTTTAGAAGTGTGAATGAGACCCAAGTCTGTGTTTGCAGCCCGGTAACGTGCTCTGTGTTGAAGTGTGAATGAGACCCAAGCCTTGGTTTGCAGCTCTCTAGTGTTCTGTGCGTGGAAGTATGAATGAGACCCAAGTCTGTGTTTGCAGCCAGTAACGTTCTGTGTGTAGAAGTGTGAATGAGACCCAAGTATGTGTTTGCAGCCCACTAACGTTCTGTGTGTAGAAGTGTGAATGAGACCCAAGTCTGTGTTTGCAGCCCGGTAACGTTCTCTGTGTTGAAGTGTGAATGAGACCCAAGCCTTGGTTTGCAGCTCTCTAGTGTTCTGTGCGTGGAAGTATGAATGAGACCCAAGTCTGTGTTTGCAGCCAGTAACGTTCTGTGTGTAGAAGTGTGAATGAGACCCAAGTAAGTGTTTGCAGCCCACTAACGTTCTGTGTGTAGAAGTGTGAATGAGACCCAAATCAGTGTTTGCAGCCCACTAACGTTCTGTGTGTAGAAGTGTGAATGAGACCCAAGTCTGTGTTTGCAGTCCAGCAACGTTCTGTGTGTAGACGTGTGGATGAGACCCAGTGGCAGCTCGTGTCTTTATGGAATGGGGGTCCAATAGAAAAGAGCATTCACTTCAAATGGCGGACCCTTAATCTACTACAAAGATAAACAGTATACATGTGGTACCTCAAACTTCGTACAGATAGTTATGAACATTACAATGAGCGATTTCAAACAGAGTGAGTTCTAATCATTCGCCTCAACAAGAACTTGAACCCTGGATCAGCATTATTAGTGAAGATTTCTGTTTACTGTCTCGATGTCTCTCTCAAACACACGCACAAACACGCACCTGTATGACAGGCTCCATCTGGTAATGAGCCTGGTTAGGAACATGCAACACTTCAAATCTTACAGCAATCGAGTAACAGATTGAAATGGCTCACAAAATGAAGATGAATATACTTATAAAAGGTAAAGGTAATTTAGAAGGAAAATACCCATAAAAGGAATTTAGATTGAAAAATACGCCGAAATACTCAACAAAATGCAATTGAAATTCAAAATATTTACAAAATGCAATTGAAATTGAAAATACGTACAAGATGCAAGTGAGATTGAAAAAGGCCGGTTCAGATTCAAAATACTCACAACGTGCAACTGAAATTCAAAATTCTTACAAAACGCAACTGAATTTGAAAATGCTTACAAAATTTATGCTAGATTCAAAATACTCACAAAATGTGGAAGCCCGCGATTCAAAATACTGTACTTACAAAATGCAATTGAGATTGAAATTACCTACAAAATGGAGTTTAGGTCGAAAATATTTACAAAGTGCGATATAGATTGAAAAAACTTACAAAATGAGGTTGAGTTAAAAACGACACACAGAATGTAATTTAGAGACACGGGGAGCCAATTCATAAAAACAGGTCAGAAATCTTAAAGAGAAAAGGAACTATAATGAACAAGAAGGCCGATCCCACGAAGACAACCAGAGTTGACCAAGATAGGTCGACAGTGAGGAGCCCGGCACAAGTAAGTGGAAGCAATCCCGGACTCAGCTGGGGTCCCATGGTCGCCAACCCACGTCCCACTAGATGTGTGCCCCTGGGGGACGCGGAAAAAATAATCGAATTTCAGAGTCACTAATTCCACGCAGTTAATAGGCACAAGGAAATACTGATTGTGATTTTCGTTGCAGCACTTGACAGTTTGACTTACTTAAACCAGAGAAAATATTGGAACTACAGTAGTGAGTTGGATAACTCCGGAGCAAAACGACTAACAAGACACCTTCTTCCGCTACTTTATTGGTATTATTTCAATCTAACTGAATCGTTTATTTAATTAGCCTTCAAATACAATAAATAGCTAGGTAGTTTACTTTATATAGATAAATTACGGGCGCATATAAACAGTCTAATGTGGCAGCCATGAAGCACCGTTTCAGAAGCGCCCCGGTGAGCACTTTCACTGTATGTTCACATTGGCCGCATTTATTTTACAAACACGTCAAGAGATGGCGTAGTGTATACCTTTTCTCCAACCTTGAAGGGCTTGTGTCGCTGGACTAATGAACGAATTCAGCAATCTTATTGTGCATGCGTGTACGTTGGAAACACGTTTGGCTTGTATCCACTGTTCCCTTCCCTTCTAACCCCCGCTACATGTACCATGCCACCGCTCTACCTTACTCGCTTATTTTCTGCAGGAAAGATCGGCCAAGACTGGGGGTTTAAACCAGATCTTGCGCCGGCCTCACATCCTCGCGCTCGTTAACTGCAGTTGAACTCCGAGCTGTCCTCTGACAAATATTTCTGTTACGTATAGGGACAAAATGCTAAATATATTGTCAAATTTAATAGGGGTTCATTGCGCCATTTCGCTATAGCAAGAACCGCCACTGATGAGACACAAGTCTGTGTTTGCAGCCCACTAACGTTCTGTGTGTAGAAGTGTGAATGAGACCCAGGTCTGTGTTTGCAACCCACTACCGTTCTGTGTCTAAAAATGTGAATGAGACCCAAGTCAGTGTTTGCAGCCCACTAACGTTCTGTATGTAGAATTGTGAATGAGACCCAAGTCTGTGTTGCAGCCCACTGACGTTCTGTGTGTAGAATTGTGAATGAGACCCAAGTATGTGTTTGCAGCGCACTAACGTTCTGTGTGTAGAAGTGTGAATGAGACCCAAGTCTGTGTTGCAGCCCACTGACGTTCTGTATGTAGAAGTGTGAATGAGACCCAAGTAAGTGTTTGCAGCGCACTAACGTTCTGTGTGTAGAAGTGTGAATGAGACCCAAGTTTGTGTTTGCAGCCCTCTAACGTTCTGTGTGTAGAAGTGTGAATGAGATCCAAGTCTGTGTTTGCAGCCCACTAACGATCTGTGAGTAGAAGTGTGAATAAGACACAAGTCTCTGTTTGCAGCCCAGTTACGTTCTGTGTGTAGAGGTGTGTATGAGACCCAAGTCTGTGTTTGCAGCCCACTAACGTTCTGTGTGTAGACGTGTGAATGAGACCCAAGTCTGTGTTTGCAGCCCACTAACGTTCTGTGTGTAGAAGTGTGAATGTGACCCAAGTCTGTGTTTGCAGCCCACTAACGTTCTGTGTGTAGACGTGTGAATGAGACCCAAGTCAGTGTTTGCAGCCCACTAACGTTCTCTGTGTAGAAGTGTGAATGAGACCCAAGTCAGTGTTTGCAGCCCACTAACGTTCTGTGTGTAGATGTGTGAATGAGACACAAGTCAGTGTTTGCAGCCCACTAACGTTCTCTGTGTAGAAGTGTGAATGAGACCCAAGTCTGTGTTTGCAGCCCACTAACGTTCTCTGTGTAGAAGTGTGAATGAGACCCAAGTCTGTGTTTGCAGCCCACTAACGTTCTGTGTGTAGACGTGTGAATGAGACCCAAGTCAGTGTTTGCAGCCCAGTAACGTTCTGTGCGTAGAAGTGTGAATGAGACCCAAGTCTGTGTTTGCAGCCCACTAACGTTCTGTGTGTAGAAGTGTGAATGAGACCCTAGTCTGTATTGGCAGCACAGTAACGTTCTGTGTGTAGAAGTGTGAATGAGACCCAAGTCTGTGTTCGCAGCCCACTAACGTTCTGTGTGTAGAAGGTCAAGGAGATCCTCTGCAAGATGTATCTTTTCACATCATTCGGTGTTGTCATAGGTTTCGTTATCGCCACGCTTATAAGGAAGACGTCATTTGAATGTGGTAACCCGTTGAAATCCCACCTAGCGCATTATCTGATGCCCAAATAACTCACTCTTAACAAATTATCTTTGTCAATCTTCACTCTTCCTAAATCATGGCAGTAATATGATTGTGTATCTTCCCACCCAGAAGACAAAAACCACTACAGGAATGTTGCAATAGGTCTGGAAAAGAAAGAGAACTACATTTTAGTTGTTACCCAAGAGTAACTTGAGCGTCCCCTCCGCACCCCTCTGTAGCATGCTGAGTTTCTATGCCCAAGATCGCGGTTTCAAACCCGGCCGAAGTCGTCGGATTTTTAAGGGCGTTAAAATTCCCTCATTACGCCCTCATTTGGAGGGGAAGTAAAGCCCGCGGTCTCATGTCATAGATTTATGGCATGTAAAAGAACCTTCCACTAATTACAAATGTGTGAAGTCAAATTTGTAGGTTAGTTTTGATTAATGCTCTGTAGTTCCAACGTTCGTAGCCAAGTACCAGTTGCAGTGGCATCTAATTGCCAATTTTGCGGCTAGGTGTCGTTGACGGTAGCATTTGGTAGCAAAAGTAGGAACTACTAGAAATTGATCATCTGCAGTCCTTACTTAAATTAAAACAGATAACACACACTAATAGAGCCATCACAATTAACACCGGTTGTCAGACAGATTCCAAACACACCCAAAGTACACAGGGCAACATGACCGCGTTGTCGCAGCACCTAAACGGTGGAAGCATCCAAGCAGTGTTTTGTCCGCCTCATTCCGTAGTGGCTAGCATTCTTGGCTCTCACCCTGGAGGTTAGAGTTCGATTCCCGGCTCTGTCAAGAAATTTAATTCTGGTCTGAGGGCTGAAACGAAGTACACTCAATATCTTGAGGCAGAATTGAGAAGAGACGGGTTCAATTCCCATCCCAGTCATAATGGACGTGATTTTCCGTGATTTCCCACTTCTACTCCAGGAATATGCTAGGATGGTAGCTAACTTAAGGCCACGGCCGCTTCCTACCCAATTCGTACCTCAGTAACAGATACACATACTAGTACTAACTTCACAGTGACACAGGCTATCAGACAAATTTTACACATACCCAAATACACGTGGCTACATGATCGCAATGTCGCAAAGCCTTTAAAGGAATCAACAACAACAAACAACAAAGATAAGTTTGAGTATTAATATAGCTATTACCATCCGTTCAGTGGAATAAGGACTCCAATCAGAAGAAATGCATGCTGTTAACGAGTGGGCTCCGAGACAACTAAACCGGTTACGGGGGTCCTTCTTCCTATTTTATAGACAAAAATATCCCTAGTTCTCTGTTCAGTTGTCACTGAAGTATCACACGAGTAAACTACAATGTTTATATATTAGGGATTACTCGTATAAAATTTGGACGAAATTCACTTAATAGCGCGCTTTCAAACAACAAAAACGTACTTTACAGTACACAAAACTACGAAAATGGCGCGGAGTCCCTTATTCGTTGCGCGGGTTCATTTCTTTCACAAACGATACTATTTAGATTGTTTAGGCTGTCAAATTTATATGAAGATTTCCAGTTATTTTCTTTCTCGCAGGATTATTTTTACAGACTTTATTACTACCCAAATGAAGGAAAATGTAATTATGTAGCTTCAAGTTTCTGAATAGTTAGTTTACCGGGCAGAGAAAAAAATACCAACACACTATCTTTAAATATAGTTGGGAGGTAATTTGTAACACTTGTATTATCACGAAGCTTGGATTGGTAATTTTAGCATGGTCACTTATTAATTGCTTGGCATCACAAGGGATAAGATGTCTCTCATCAAATCTGCTACACAGGTATGGGTAAAGGTGTATCTTCAACTGTCCCAACAAATTTCGTTTGGCATAATCTACTTTGTCTTCTCACGACTATGGGTTAACGTGTGTCTCTTCAAAACACGCTTGAGGGCAAATTTGGCTCCGCATTTGCTACATGAGTAGGGCTTCTCACCAGTATGGGTTGACATGTGTGTCTTCAAATTAACTTTCCGAATAAATTTGGCTTCGCATATGCTACACGAGCCTCCGTGGCTTAGGTGGCAGCACGCCGCCCTCTCACCGCTGGGTCCGTGGTTCAAATCCTGGTCACTCCATGTGAGTATTGTACTGGACAAAACGGAGGCAGGCAGGTTTTTCTCCGGGTACTCCAGTTTTTCCATGTCAAAATTTCATTCCAACAACACTCACCACTATCATTTCATTTATTTAATCATTGCCCCAGAGGAGTGCGTCAGGCCTCGGCAGCAGTCACAGTCCATATCCTCGCCGCTAGATGGGGGCTTCATTCATTCCATTCCTGACGCGGTCCGAGACTGGCAGGAGGTTGTGGATTTTGATTTCATATGCTACACGTGAAGGGCTTCTCACCAGTATGGGATAGCATGTGTCTCTTCAAACTACTATTCTGACTAAATTTGGCTTCGCATGTGTTACATGAGAAGGGCTTCTCACCAGTATGCGTTAACACGTGTCGCTTCAAGTTATTTCTCAGACTAAATTTGCCTCCGCATGTGCTACACGAGAAGGGCTTCTCACCAGTATGCGTTAACATGTGTGTCTTCAAACTGCTTTGGAGACTAATTTTGGCTTTGCATATGCTACACGTGAAGGACTTCTCACCAGTATGGGTTAACATGTGTCTCTTCAAATTACGATTCACACTAAATTTGGCTTTGCATATGCTACACGTGAAGGACTTCTCACCAGTATGGGTTAACATGTGCTTCTTCAAACTACCATTCTGACTAAATTTGGCTTTGCATATGCTACACGAGAAGGGCATCTCACCAGTATGGGTTAACATGTGTTACACGTGAAGGACTTCTCACCAGTATAGGTGAACATGTGCTTCTTCAAACTACCATTCTGACTAAATTTGGCTTTGCATATGCTACACGAGAAGGGCATCTCACCAGTATGGGTTAACATGTGTTACACGTGAAGGACTTCTCACCAGTATGGGTTAACATGTGTGTCTTCAAAACAAATTTCCGATTAAATTTGGCTTCGCATGTTCTACACGTGAAGGGCTTCTCACCAGTATGGGTTAAAGGCTTGGTCGACAAATTTCCTTGATATGTAATATTTCTTTCAGATACAAAGCTGGTATTCTGTCCTCTGGTATTACATAATGCGTATATCTTCCTTACAGCAGGATCCGAAGTATCAGGACATCCCAGCCTGAAATAATTGGTATTAATTCAATCCAATAATTGTGTTGAATTATCTGAGAATGGTGAATAGTTGTTTCAAAATACAGAGATCTAACTTATGAAATTATAACTGGACCAACATTCATTAATATCACTACCAGGAATACTGACCTTATCTAATAGCTGGAACTGATCTCAGTTTTAATATTCAATGCTATGTTTTTAATACAGTCTGAAAATTTTCAAATATTTATATACTAAGCAAACAAAATGGTGCGTCACATCGGAGTATTTGGAGTCATAGGTTTCCTTGATAAATATGAAATCCGTATCTAGTTCAAAAGTTCTGATTATAGCTGCAAATGGCAAATTATTTCCAGACACATTCTGTTTGCCAAAAGTCAACTTTGTCCTTGATCAGTTATATAATCGAAATTATTGAATGGTTACGGAAATTGTGTGCTAATTCATACTAGCAGTGAAAGTGATCAACTTATTTTACACCACATTGTGCCGCTTTAACAACATGGAGGTTCGGGGATATGACTATTTAATATAATCTGGATAACTGAAATCCATCTGACTTAGGAAGTGCGTACTCGTACTGTACCCGATAATCCAGAAAGCCGTTTGTCAGAAATCCGTCCCCTCACTCGGATTGCCAACCTCAATATGCTCCGGCTCTACTACATCATTTGAAATGGCTCTGACAAACGCAATCGGGATCATAGCACAGCAGTTTAATAAAAAAAAACATTGTGGAACACACCAAACTAAACGGGGAAATACACTTACCGATCTCGGGGTTTATGGGTGGCACCCTATTTCAAATAAGTGTGTCCGCACAATATATCAAAAACATGATACTTAAAATGAACCCACACGTTAAAGACCATGAAAACTGAACAGTAAAATTTTATTTCACATCAATATAAATAAAATTATATACAAAAAAAAAGTCTTGTGAAACCGTCACAAATTCTCCTCAGCCACCACTGGACTGTAAAACAATTACTCAAAAGTTATGAGCTTAATCGGACTACTGTAAGCTAGTCAAAACATCAATTTATATAAACAAAAACAGGGAGCGTTTAGTAGCACTCAGCTGTAGCACTCAGCTTTCGCACTGTGCATCTTGAGGTGACTTCCTCATTCCACTGACACACATACGCAAGGCCACAGAGTCGTTGACCTCAATACACAAGTCCTTATCTGAACATCTGAACACACACACCTTGCCTCCCCCACTGTTAAATGCAGACGGTCACTAGCAACAAGCGAGAAGCAGTCTCGAATACGCCAGATCATTGCCACTAAACAAAAGCTGATAACACTGAACCAAGATTACAGAATAACATGAAATATTTTATACACTCTTCCAGACACACCCTACATTGTTTCGAACCAATGATGTTCTAGATTCACTCTTACCAAAATGTCATCATTTACTCATCATTCATTCACAAAATTATTAATTTTAACACATTATTATATGACCCTAACAAATATTATTATATCATTATATTAATTACAGATTTATTTTACATAGTTATATGATTATATACAGCATTGCCTAATATGGGCGAAACGCTAAACACTACACTGAAGTGTTTATTTAAATAATCCCTAAATAAATTTAGAGTCTTTGAACATGTCGGCAATCGACAATCGAATTTATATTAGAATATGGAAATTCTATTTCTTTTATAATATTTTAAATACATTACACACACGTCATGTCGGGTTATAGTTACAAAATTTAGTTCAAATACAACCGACCAATTAAGGTTATTTGCATGTATTTACAAATTCGTGTTTAATAATTTTTTATAGGGAATATCTGTGACACTAATCTTTATCTGAAGTCGAAAAATGATTCAACTCACAACCTCAGTTAAATAAAACAGTAAATTTACATGAATATAATCTAGATGGGGAATAACATCACTAAACTTGCGGGAAAACCTCGCTCCAAGCACACTATGGCTTAACAACCTCATATATATTACATCATATATGGAAAAACTTCCACTGCTTAAACAAAATCACCAATGTTTAATTTGTTATAAATAATATCGTGGGAGAACATCCTTCAGCAAGGGCACTATCAATCAGTGACCTTCACACGTCCACTGAGCTATAATTTATACATCCCATCGTTCCTCTCGAAAACTCTACATTATCAAAACGTATTCAAACTGTTGCTTAATTTTCACCACCATGAGTATCTTTAACAAAACGATATGAAATAAAAATCAGCCGGTCACAAATATGATTAATAAAAATACAAACTGACTCTCCTCACTTGTCTATCACTGTAATCTTATCGCAGGACAGTAAAATATTACAATCGAGAGAATTTAAATAATTGCAGGTTATTTAAATCAAGTCGGATAGAAGTCAATCTAGACTGGAATAAGCAAGCATCGATATCCTATCCTAAAATATGAAAATCTTCTACCAAAAGAGTTCTTTTCAACTGTTACCTGAATAAAGCTCATTCAAAACTCAAGTTACATAAAGTTGTCTTCGCTGAAATGTTTTTGATTATCAAATGATATTGTCTTTGTTTCAACAACACATTCTAAAGAACGACTAGTAATTCAAAATATCGTCGTGAAGTTACTTATATTTAACGCTCTAATTAATGTTCGATGGTTTCTTCTCTCTTGAAGTTGGACAGAAAAATGTTCAAAGTAAGTTAACAGAGACATTACTTTGAAATGATGACACGATGTCTGAATTCTGATTTGAAATGGAAACTAATTATTTTTAAAGTCAAACCGTGACTGCTAAATTAATCCAAATTCTCGAAAGAACTTTTAAAATTCAGTAAAACTACTCCTTACAAGAATTTAAATATAAATATGAAAGACTACGGTCTCAAGACACTAAAGAAAAATATAAAATACCTGAAAAGTGTACAGTATACAAGAACATAATACAATAAAAACTATGGGAAAGAACGTTGCTCAAATTTCGCTATACAGCTCACATAATAACAAATAAATATCACGGCTACCTTTTATGATATTCAGACGTTCTTGAAGGGTATTCACAGAATACTATAGATGTTCCTATACAACCAGAGTACATATCTGGACAGTCCTCGAACATCAGAACAGCGACCTCGGATAATAGAAGGATTCTATCTCGGAAATACACCCAACCGTGTTAACAAGGAACTTCCTTCTGGCAAGTTCTTCTGTTTGTGCTGGGATACCCTAGCCACTCTTGAAAATCCCCAAAGTTCTACGTCGAAATTAACCATGAAATCCATTGTATATGCGAGACGGAATTATTCATGCTATTGGATAATGAATAAATTTCCACTGCGGTATGGATGTTATATCAGCGTTTGATAGATATGCATGAGTGTAAATGCTGGTTACCCACTCCATGCTAGTATTCCACGAATACTGATTATTGTAATTCCATGTTGGATCTTCACGCTATCGATATATGTCCCAGGTGCATAGTTAGTTTAATACTCCAGCTGAGTATTAACGGCCATTGTAATGTCAATTGTCTGTAGCACCAACTGAATAATGTTCTGTATCACACTTGCCATACGCCTGCCCTCTGAATGTTCAATGTGTATAGCATGAAAAGAGATTCTGGGATCTGTGAAAAACACTTTTGTATTTCGTCTTCTATCGCTTATATGTCCCAAATTACAAAAGCTGTAAAGTTCTGCTCTTAACACAAGCTCCATATAGTCTTACACTGCTTGATTATAATACACGTTGAACCCTAATTGAGTATGTTCATGAAATAATGTCACTTAAACTTGCGTTTTAACTTCCCCTAGATTTGAGTTGTATAACGCACTGCAGCTTACCCAAACTGTGCTGTTTCACGAGCGGACAACCTCCACGCTCGGACTTGACGAAACTTTTGGGACCTCATTAACCCAATAACACACTTCACTCGTCAACTGAATTATAAGAAAGAGCCTCGACTCTCCAATCCCGTCGTGTAAATATCCTGTCAAGGGGCGTATCCTCCATCCCTTCCATAGCTTCTATATGCGTCATACTTCCAGAGCCTTATCGAAAATTCTTATACGTCATCATGGATCTCAGCGAAGCCTTCCTGCTTGACTGAGCTATCAGCCAGCCGTGCCTACGTCATGGATAACACGTAATAGCGATGACGGCTGCTGGGAACATAAAATAAGCAATCTTCCCCCCAACGATTCAATATCTCGTCCTCCTATTTAGACGTCAACAAATACACACTTTGTACACTGTTCGATGTTACATTCTATGTTCAAAATATCTGACATAAGTATCTCAGAGGTTTGTCAAACCTGGTAAAATATCCTAAAAGTAATGAAATAGAGTATGAGATTTCACTTCTTGCACAGATCGATGCATTAGCTTAAATAAATCCGCAAACGCGCGTGCAAAAGTGGCTGAGATTTCGCACGGGCGGCGTATTTTTTGAGTGACGTCACTCATTCTTGAGATTACCATTCTAACTCCGCAGAACCTACACACCCTACACCCGAAGGAATTCGTTCAAATTAAACTATTATTGGTTAACCTCTAGAGTTCTTGTCCTCGACCCGTCCTTCCATAACAACTGTAAGGTTTCATAACCACTCGTCAGACTCATTTACACTCCCCCAATCGTCCTAATACCCTTCATTAAGTACTATATTTAATCTTTTAATCATCACTATTTTCCAACAACACCACAATCAAATATTTCTATTTTTATATATTCTGTAGCAAAAGCAATCCAAGTTTCGCATCCATATAGCGTCAAACTCCAGGCAATGGCTTCAAAAATGACTTTATATTACCTAGATCTATATTTTATTTAAACAGATGTCAACCCAACGTTTATATCGTATTTGCTTTGTCCATTCTGCGCCCAAGTTGGAGTCACCAACGTCTCTTAGTGTTTCAACAGCCAACTGATTTCAATATTTTCATTTTAAATCATCCTGCTGCATTCCGTTTATTCTGTTTCAAATACAATGATTTAATTATGAAAACTTTCCTCAACACCTCGTACACACCGTTTAGAAACATGATCAAATCCTCTGGTGAGAGGCCAAGATAACATTGTCGTTAATAAGTCAGCGAGTTGAAATTACTTTACCTTCGTCCTCAATTCTCCTTCAAATTTATTTGGCATTTCCTTCGTTACTTGCCGTATGTATAGATTGAAAAGTACGAATGATAAAATGCAGTCTTACCTAATATCATTCTAAATACCAGTTTCTATCGAATCTAATAAATACCAGCTGGTTGTAGACACACTCAGAATCCTGAATTGTATTCCGAAACTTTTCAAACTGGCAAACAATATCTCCAATTAACATTATACACAGCATTATTTGTACTAAATATGCCAAGAACGTTTTCCTCTCGATCTTAATTCTACCAAGAACAAACAGTCTAATACTTAATACAACTACCCTTGTTCCTCTGATTCTTGTTCAATGAACTTGTCTTTACCTAACTCGGCTGTCATCCAATCCATCTGTTTCATCATCGTCATCAGCTTCTTAAGGCTAAAAGCCTTGTCGTTGCAGCCATTTCTTACGGTCATCAGCAGTCCTCTTCATATTGGCCAACGAGTCACCTTCCATCTCCTTGACAATGTTGTTGAGATACGATTGTCTTGGTCGTCCCGTCTGTTTTTTCCCAAACTTTTCCTTTAAAAAATACCTGGAGGAGAGTGTCATGTCTTAGTATGTGTCCCATGGATTTTGTATTCCTTTACTTGACGGTGTCCACCAGGTATCGATTCTCCTGAATTTGGTTCAAAACAAGCTCATTTGTCCTTTTTCCATCCAGCTTATTCGGGTCATTCGTCTCCAAAACCACATTTCAGCTGCCTCAAGTTTTGATTCTTATTCCAGCCTTCTTTCTAAAATCTGACGTAATGCCTCCCTAGTCCCTTTCCTTGTTCTAAATCCATCCAGATGTTGTTCAATTTTCTTGCTTAGTCTATCTTTGATGATGATCAATACAATCTTTGATGCATGTGAATGAATGGCTACAGTTCTATAATAAGAACATTTACAAGCATTTCCTTTCTTGGGTAGTGTGATTGTTCAAATTTTAATAAAATCAGGAGGTACAATTCCGTCCTCATAGCATTTAATAATTATTGAAAAAGGTATTTTTTAATGCTTACATCACAACATTTTAAGAGCTCTGCAGGAATGTTAGCCACACCAGTTGCTTTATTTCCATTCAGTTTAGTGAGTGCTGCATAAAACTCTGCTTTAGTTATAGTTGGACCTTTATCATCTTCTTCAATTAGTTCTTCATCTTCTATATAAATACTATTGTCAGTAATATCTGGTCCATCATACAAATCTTCAAGGTATTGCTTCCATCACTCACGTACCTTTTCAATTTCAAACAATAGCTTCCCTTTGGAATCCATAACTACGTTGCTTGTGATGCGTAGTTGAAGGCTCAATGATTTCCCATAAAAATAAGCTTTGTCAGGTTTCCCATTATTCAGGTCATCTTCAATACCCACGCATACCCGCTTTATCCAATTTCCTTCCTCCTTGCGACATGTCCTTGTTATTTGATTCTTTAGAGACTAATACGCTTCAGTGTCTATATTTCTATTTTTTTTTCCTTTATTCAATAAACTCTAGGATTTCCTGGGTCATCCATTTCTTTTTCGGTTCCAATTTCCTTTTGCCTAGTACCTCCGTTGCAGCTGATTCTAAGCCATTCCTGATATCATACCTGTTGTTGTTTGAGTCTTCAGTCTTTTGACTGGTTTGATGCAGCTCTCCATGCCTCCCTGTCCTGAGCTAATCGTTTCATCTCTACATAACTACCACACCCTACATCTGAGGCAATCTGTTTAACATATTCTAACCTTGGTCTACCCCTACAGTTCTTGTCCTCGACCCTTCCTTCCATAACTAAGCTTGCTATTCCTGGGTGTCTTAGTATGTGTCCTACCAACCTATCTCTTCTCTTCATTAGCAGTCGCCAGAAACATCTCTCCTCTCCCACTCGTCTTAATACCTCTATGTTTGTAACCCTATCTACCCATCTGATCTTCATCATTCTCCTGTAACACCACATTTCAAATGCTTCTATTCTCCTCTTTTCTGCTGCACCAATAGTCCAAGTTTCACTTCCATAGAGTGCCACGCTCCAGACAAAGGCTTTCAAAAATGACTTCCTACTACCTAAATCTATATTCGATGTCAGCAGATTCCTTTTTTGTAGAAAAGCTTTCTTTGCCTGAGCCAACCTACTTTTTATATCCTCTTTGCTTCGTCCATCACTGGTTATTCTACTTCCTAAGTAACAGAAGTCTTCTACTTCCTTCAGCTTTTCACCTGTCAATTTGATCTCCATAGAGGTTTCTGATTTATTTCGGCTGCATTCCAGTATTTTTGTTTTACATTTATTAATTTTCATCATGAATTCTTTCTGTAAGACGGAGTCCATACCATCATCCCTACACTGACAGAATGCAGAGCGATGTGGGGAGAGTTTTGGCGCTACACTGACAGAATGCTGAGCGATGTGGGGAGAGTTTCATCGTTACACTAACAGAATGCTGAGCGATGTGGGGAGAGTTTCATTGCTACACTAACAGAAGGCTAAGCGATATGGGGAGAGTTTTGGCGCTACACTGACAGAATGCTGAGCGATGTAGGGAGAATTTCGGGAGAATATTGAGCATCGCAACTGAGCCCCCCCAGCTTTGGCTTTTCTACATCTCGACCCTATTTCCTTCACCATACAGTACTACCAACCTGAGAGAATGCACAGCCCAAGTACTTAAAATGTTCGTTAGCACTGAATGAGACACCAACGAACGATACAATTTTCTATAGTACATAAATTAGTCAAAATACCTTATCAGATGATGAAAAACAAACCAGAAATTGATGTAGTAATAATGATTACTCCTCAGCTGACCATAACCCACCCACAATCCCGTTTTTATGTGACAACATATATGGGTAAAAAAGAGTCCTGCTGTGTCCGCCATTATGCGTGTGATTTATCGTCAAAGACAGTATCGCCAACCCCGCGCATCTGGTACTATATCATGTCCAGTATCGTAAAACAACACAGCTCCATCAACTTAATTTGAAAGTGCGCCAAGTTTCAGTCTTAAAGTTAGACATGGATTGTGCGTGTTGCAAATTAACAATCAAGAATATCATAATGCATCAATAATTTTCTTCAAAGCCAATGTTTTTGCCTAAGGCAATTCTTGTTAGGTAGCGCGATCCGCAGCCAACATAAGAAACCCTGATTTTGTCACGCACAATGGGGGTAGAAACTCATCAATAATATTCACCCAAACCTATGGTTTTGCCTAGACCAATATTTTAATCCAGAAGAATGGTTTTTGCCTAGACCAACTATTGTAATGCGAAATCCAATCCAAACCTTCGTTTTGTCTAATCCAATGGGTTTTGACAAATTGTTTTAGCCTGCAAGCTGCGTTAGCGATATATACAGCCCTATTTTTTGTCACGCACCAATAATCTTTAATAAATGTGGGGTATTTTGTATCCCACATGTTGGCAACAATGTATGTGCCTCGGTGTGAGCACCTTGTTGACAGTTGAATGAGATTCAAGCGCGGTTGGAACATGGTTACTTATGTTAAGAAGATCAATAAATAAAAACACATACTTACATAATTTAGCACGTATTTCAGGTGCGGTAGTGACCATGGTTACTAATTTGAATATGTAATGTCCCCCAGAAGATGAAACAGAGTGTGTAAAAGCCACGTTCTTGTCTAATTCAGAATTAACAAATGTTCCACTGCTCCTATTTTGTTCTTTCCACCTAGCATTCTACTTTCTTGCATTTCTTCCCAATTGTTGAAATGCTGATCTTCATACCATACTCCCTACATTTCTGTTCAAGTTCAAACATATTGGCTTGTAAACTTTCTACAGAGACCGTCATTGCAACCAGGCCATCCGAATAGGCCAGATTACACACCTTGAAATTCACCCAGCCAGTTCAACAAATGGCCCATAAGCCTCGCCACACTCCTATTAATACCTTCCCTCAGGTGCTCTATCGTACGCCTTCTCTAGATACACAAACACAACTGTCCCTTCCTCTCATTTCTCAGTAACTTGACGCATACTGAAATGTTGAGCATCCATCTTACTCTCGGCCAATTGTTCTCCTTTCTACAATGCCTGAATACACTTTGCCCACTATAATTTCTGTAACCTTCCTTACAAATTGGTGTCATTACTGCTTTTCTCTAGTGAGAGGGTATATTTCCTAAACCCCACGCGAATTCAATTATCCTAAGCAAGCATTTCAGCCCTGCTTTCCCATTTACAATTTCTGGCTGAAATTCAACTAACCCTGCCGCTTTGAAGCATTCGTGTTTATTTACCACCCTCTCCACTTCTTCAACCTTGATCCTGTTCACCTCCTGCAGAACCTCAAAGTCTGCCTCATTGCCAGATAAGTCTCCATTAAGGGGAGGTATGACTAACTTTTTAACTTTCAAAGTTTTCATCATAACATTACCAGATTTTAATCAATTACAAAGAGAGTTGCTGACATCTATTGTGCTAATAAATATTTATATAGCTTCATTAGTATTTGAGTAATTGAATATTTCTGGCGCAGCTGGAACCATGCTGAGCGTCTATGCCCAAGATCGCGAGTTCAAACCCGTCGGAATTTTTAAGAGCGTTAAAATACTTCAGTATGCCTTCCTTCGGAGGGGAAGTAAAGCCGGCGGTCCCATATCATAGATTTATGGCATGTTACAGAATCTTCCACTAATTACACCTGTGTGAAGCTAAATTATAGGTTAAACACTTGACTAACGCTCTTAGGTTCCAACGTTCGTCATCAGGAGTCGACTGCGGTGGCATCTAGTAACCTAGATCTGACCTAGTGGTCGTTGACGGTGGAATTTGGCGGCAAAAGTATTAGCTACTTGAATTGAAAACAGATAACACACACAAATACAACCATCACAATTAACACCGGTTGTCAGACAGATTCTACAGACACCATAAGTAAGCGGAGCTTCATGACCACGTTGTCGCAGCCCCTAAAGTAAGGAACCAATCAGGCTAACTAACTTCTCTCAAATACTTCCAGACAGAGAAATTTCCGAACAATAATTCGTGGGCAAGTGAAGAGTTAAGATAATATCAATAATGTATCTGCATTGACGAGCCAAGCAGTAAAATACGAGATATATCTGACGTTGCAAACAAAACTTATTCATATCCAAAACATTCAGTTATGCATACACAAAGGTTAAATAACATGTTTCCTCATATTTTTACACTTACTCATTTGAATGGTTTCCACTTGCTGCACTTTCCCCGTCCTGGGTTTCTTCTGTCATGCCCTAGGAATAAAGTTAATTGATTAATTATTTAATTTATTTGGCATCACTAATACTTTTTACACGAACAGCAAACTATGTAATTGTAAATCACGGCAGAGTTGAAGTGAAGTGGTTATGTCTTCCTTAGTTCTAAAACTTATAAAACACAATCTCCTCAAGATAACAAAATGCTGACCCACTGCCTTAATGGAAATAATCGCTTTAAGGATTGAAGACAAATGAATGTATTTTTACTTTTTTAACTGGAAGGTTTTAGGAGGCGTTAGGATCTAACACAACCACCTAGCATTATGTAAAAAGCGACTATATTGTTGCATCCCTGGATGCACCCCCATCCCCTTCTATCTACGATACATACATCTATCTCCATACAAAAGCCTTCGGAATACATTATCAAAATTCTAACATACATCTAAACCTTATATATAGCAACAACCTCCAATAACCCCGGCCAACTCCTCACATCCTGTAAAATGTGTAATTCCGCACACTCGGCACTCAAAAGGCTATAAAGCTAGAGAGGTGAGGTAACTCGAGGTCAGTCCGTCAGTCAGTCAGCCAGTCAGTCTTCCTCAGTATCACTTTGTGCGAAACTGCTGCAGAGCGCCGCTCCGAGGAACGCCAAAAGGTAAGTGTCGAAGCGATCTACACTTCCTCACACAGACATTCACACTCTCACCCCTTAGTGCTTAGATTGTGATAAGCATCTGGTCTAATAACTGTTATGCAAATTCTAGGAGTACTTCAAGTCTGAAGTACTCATTAAAGTCATACATCTCAAAAGTAAATGGTTATTTACTTTATTTTCCTAATTGTTAAGATCCTACCCTTCATCCCTCGTCCCGGTAGGATCCCGCTAACACTAAGTTAATTGTTTCGCCAGCAACCAGCTATTCGCATACGTCAGACTGCTTGCCTCGCTTCTTAGCGCGAGCCGTCCGTTGCCCACGTTAGCAGTATTCCAGACAGCGACCCAGCTGTTCAGAGCCTCCAGCACCAAACCGCCCTTTATCTCGATATCGCATCCCCGAACTACCCGAACAAACAGTACATTCGGAAGTACTCCTTTCGAGTGCTTACACGCCCTCGAACCCGTCCATAACCGACACCTCTTACACTCGAGCTCCAAGCAACCCCCAGCTATTTATATTTCATCCCCCCAGCTATTACATTGTAGAGGGCACCCTCTCAGGTCCCCTACAATATCCTCAATATTTGTACCAACACATCTTTCGAGAATGAAGGTCAGACATCTTACATTTACAATATTATACAACACATTTCTCTCAAAACACTGCAATTAAAGCAAAATTACAAAACAATTTAGTGTAAGTACATAAATTATATGCCTCTAGAGAGAATTTATTGTGGAGTATGTTGCTGCCACACAATGCTAGTAATAAGTCTACTGGTGAACGGTAGCACATAGTTTTCTAGGTAGGTACTGTACCCGATACCTAGTTGAGGCTATCGGCAACGCCATTTGAGGTAGAGCCGTAGTTGAGATTTGTGGTCAAGAAGATAGCGCTCAGATCGAGTCTGAGGAATTGAAGGAAATGACGTATGAGACTGAGGGAGAAGGAGCCACTACCCCTCAAACGCAAGGAATCACGGGAGAAATAATGGATGTTAGTGAAAATTAATTGGAAATAAAGTCTTATCTAACCTCAGAAGAGAAAGAAATAACAAGGAATATTATTAAGAATAACTTGAAATAGGTGGATAACTCCTTAAGTTAATGTAATGGCTTTATAACAGAAGACAGGGGCCGAGGTTAGATCTGTGACGTCAGAGGAAGACAGCGGAAGGGATGGAAGTCACGTGCTAGGTCAAGGTGGTGTGGCCGCACGCAGTGACAAGGAATCAGTTCATCAGCTGTTCTGTTGCATTATGTGCAAGCAACAAGTCGGGAGCGCGACAATTCATAACGCAGTGCAGTACGGTGACTTACACATGCAAGGAAGAATCGCTAAGCGAAGCCAGCAGTGTGATTTTATGAGCTCGGTATTGTAGCATAGGCTGACCGAAGGTCGAATCGAGGTGACCGTGAGCTTTAGGCAGGGAGCCGGCAATAGGGAACGTGCTAGTTTCAACATTGGAAATGCATTCACATACATGTTAAACAGCAACGCTTTTACAAGCTTATATCTTACCGTAGTAACGCGCAGTATTCCACTGGGAATGAGGAACATTATCTCGACTACATTCACTATGAATAATTGCAGTACAATGAGGCCAGTGTTTAACTTCATGTTACACATAGACAGTGAAGCAGAACTTGTCGTGCTTTGGGCGACATTTTGTTACAGTTTGGTAGTCAACGAGTTGAACATTATACTCTGACATTTTTCAAGTTTGAGATGGTTGGACTTGGATTTCAGCAGTCCAGTCGTTCAGTACAGTTACAATTACACACTTTTCTACGGATAGTCAGATGGACTTAAAATTATTTCAACGATGTTACAGCATACTTTAAAATGTGTTTGAACAGGGCATGTTTAAAGCGACCATGGGGCCGTTCAAACATTGCTGCATTTTGCCAATTAGGACGTGTGATCTTATGCACGTGCATTATAACAGTTATACGTCATGAACATTTAAGACATTTATTCACAACGAACGCAGACACAGGGTGTCTGATAAATAAGTACACTTTTTGAAATTACAATTTTATACCAGTGCAATTCGATCATAGTGAAGACGAACATTATTAATGGATGTCGATCGAACATTTTACTGAACAGTGGCGTAACACATCCGAAGAGAGAATTCGGTACTCAGTTTATTCGAACTTTTGTGGAGAATATTGGACAATATCCGTGATGGATATCCTTCATTTCATCATGTCGTGCTAGGCGTATGAAGAGACGTGATGGCAGCTCAGAGCGATGGATTCGGTTCCTAACGAAGAGGATTATTACAACATCATGTTCACTTGGATGGAGTCAGGTGTTCGTTCAGTGATTAATTCAGCGTTTTTCGTCGATCCTTCGAGAAATCTGTTGCGAACACTTGGATTACTGACGATCTTTGAATATTTTACTAACATCTGGAATATGGAGGTATTGCTAGAGCTATGGCATTACTGATATGATTTTAACATGAACACTGGGCACACTTGTATTTTGTATAGGAGTGTTATTTTTCGACATAACTTGAATGTTTTACTACTTCGTTTGCTAAAATATGGTGTTACCATATGACATGGCAGGCACATTTAACCAACGTTTTCACTATTGATTGACTTTATTAAGCAGGATTTTGATCTTTATATTTTCCTGTGGTGAAAGAACTTTTGATTATGGATAGTTTTATCGAGTGTTTCGAAACTCGTGATCTGCAATTGGATAGTTTGGATTTTCGTCAGTATACTAGCGAGTATGTGGAGTTCATCAGCAGGGATTTTTTTCTTTTATTGGATTGTTTGGTGATGTTAAATTTTATTCGCTCAAGCGAATATATATTGCTTTTCTGTGACAAGTAGAATATTGTTGATTCCAATCATGTACACTCATTCACCAGTCTACGGAGACGGGGCCTGTTACCTTGCGTAGCTGAGTGGTGGTACACACCTTACCTGTCGTGTTAGGGATTTTTCATCTGAGTCTACGGAAGCGGGGCCTGTTACCTAGCGTAGCTGTGTGGTGGTATGCACCTTACCCGCCGCTTTAGGGTCTCATATTATCATCCGAGTGTAATTATGATCGTACGAGGATTAAACAATAAACTACCAGTCACTTATTAATTGATCTTTGTTAAATAATTTAAAAATAAATGTCAGCAGGGTTACACTTTGTAATTCTTGTCTTGCCAATCCAATAGTTTGTTGGAGTACTCTTTAGAGAGTATATTCATTTAACAGTTAACATTTTTGATGCTCATTGTGAGTGATTTCATAACTTTGAGAAGGATTTCAAGTATTTGAGTCTTGTAAGACGAGTTATTTATTATCGGAATTTATTTACAGGCAGATAATGATCAGATATTTTTGATGTGAGTTAATATAACACATTGGTGTTCTTTTTGAAGAAAATTTTGAGGATCTTAACAGAGATTTTATACTCTGAATTAAACCAAATCTTGAATTGGATTACGATTACTATGATAATTTTCCTATTGTTTAAGAAGTTGTCTGGACATGACAATATTAATTACAGTTCTTGTAGGTTATATTCGTTAACCGTCTGAAGCCAGTTATATTTTTTGTGGATCATGCTACATGATGAGTTGAAGTATTTTAGATCAGAGTTTGTGAGGTTGCCAGGAGAAGGTTTATAATATTGCCAATGAAAATTTTGGAGCAGACATGAAATCGTCGAACCCAGTCTAGCGTATTTTTGAAATTCATGCTGTGTGCTGAATAATTGTGGTGTTATGTGAAATAATAATGGTGTTCAAATGTGATATTTGACAAAGTGAATTCAAATAGTAAAGTTTTGGATGTTGAGATCCAACGTGATTTTGTAGAGGCAAGGTATTATTTTGGCATGATAATTAAGTATGCGGTATAGCCTGGAACTGGTAGATTTTTAAGACAACGTTCTATAACCAATATTGAACATTTTGAGGAAATTAAATAAATAAATATTTTTTTTGCTAATCCAAGATTTTCTACTATTAATAATAATAATAATAATAATAATAATAATAATAAAAATAATAATAATTTATGGAAATATTACCTGAAGTTTAAACATATTAATGATCTGACCCGATAAATTAATTAAATAAATAGTTGATTAAACAGCTGATAAATAGATGAATTAAATAATGATAATTAATTAAAGGAGCTGATAAAATAAATTTAAATTAATTTAATTTAATTTAATTTAAATAAGTTATATGATTTAAATAAGATGATGAATTGCAACTTAAATTGATGAATTAATTAATTTAAATGGATGGATTGAGATAATTTAATTTAAATGAGGTGATGAAATAAAAGTGTGTGGGTGATTTACAACTGATTAAATGAGTTGATGAATATAATAATTATTTAAATGATCTGATGATAATGAATTAATAATTCTGCTTTGAGTATAACAAATAACTGAATGATAGCTGATGTGAGAAGCATTTAATTATTTTGACATGATAATGATGATGATAACAGATGATTAGTGAAGATTTTTCTATTCACAACCGAGTAGTGGTTAGAGGTGATGTAAATATTGTGTATAAATTTGTTATTAATTTTTAGGAGTGTTGTTGGGATTTCCAACATATTGATCAATGCCATTGGAGCCATAAATGATTGAATATTTGAATATTAGTGTTATTATGATATTTAGTGTGCTAGACAGATTAACATTTCATTACATCCACATTCGTGATGTTACATTAACAAAAGTTAGGTCTCAGGGATCACAAAATGTCAGTGACGAAAAGACATAGTGCTAAGGTGGCCCTGAGAATTCAAGAGAAGTCTAGTTATTTTTGTATTTCATGTGGATGAAAATATTTTATATAGTGCGGAGATGGTTCGATTTGTGAGGACTATAACATCATAACTGTTATATCGAACATACTCTTAGGCAGGTTTATGTTTGTTTCTGTCTGACCGTTCAAGTTCAAATAAATTTAGTTTTTATCTTAGTTGTGATCTGATGATGATGTTGTTTTCCCTATCCTTTCCTTTGTCACGATTAAGGCTTAACCAGCAAGGATGTGGTTTGTTAGGGATTCAGTTGATGGCGCCCATTTATATTTGCTATTATGACTAACTTTAAGCATCGAAACGACCCTAGGGATACTTTATCTCGTGTTACCCTCTGCTTTTGTGATATTTCAACTGAATTTCCGACACATTCCTTATTTTATTTCATGTTCATTTAACTCCACTCTGGCCTGGGATGCCTGGTATGCCATGTAATGGCAGATTGGTCATCGCATACCTCGGATGAACGGGTGCAGAGGAGGGAGAATTGGCTTTTCCAAATCGTGGGGCTTCGATGTTGTTTATTCCATAGGAACACATCAGATTGAGGTTACGAGGAGATTGATCTCTATTTCATTTATTGGTGTTATGAAATTTATTGAACTTGGTCAGACGATATACTTGTGTTCCCATGCCAGTGATCATCTTAATCATATTATTGTTATATCATGTTTAACCCCAAGTCATTTTATTGCTCATACCGAAGTGTAGTTATGAATTGATACATTGTGATGTTTTGCTATCCAACGTCTCTGAATTAAAACGTTTAGTTGCAAATTATAATTATGTCTGTGGACGATTTAGCTAAAGTGTTAGGGGATTTGCAGAACAGTATGTCCAGCATTGTTGCAAATATTAATAAAATGGAGACTGAAGTCAAAGGACAGATAAATGATTCAGAAGCTAGGTTACAAGCTAGATGTGAAGAAAATGTAAAAGCTTTACAGGCTAGTAGTGAGGAAAATTTGAAGTCATTGCAGTCTAGCACTGAAACTAACTTAGTCTTTAGAGACTAGATTGCAGTCCAGTAGTAAAGATGAATTAAAGGATAGTCTAAAAGCATTGGCGACTCGATTGCAAACCCCTAATGAAGGTAATTTGAAAGATAGTTTGAAGTCTTTAGAAGAAAGATTGCAGAGAAATACTGAAACTAATCTGAAAGTTAGTGAGGCTAATGTAAAGGATAATTTAAAATTGTTAGAAACCAGAATACAAGCTCGTAGTGCGGAAAGTAACACAGAATTGAAAAACAATTTAAAGAGTTTGGAAACTATTACAGAATGATGAAATCTAGAAGGCGTTAAAATCAGATATTAAGGCAGTACAATTAAAAGGAGAGAAAAATTTGCACATGTTAAGGAAAAACATTCTAGAGTTAGAAAATAAAAGAGTTAGAAAATAAAGGTGAAGAAAATATTTTAAATCTGAGAACAGATGTTATGTCTATTCAGAAAGATATTAAATCAGAGGTATCGAAATTACGATTCGACATAGATGGTTTAGTAACAGATGTAAGCAAAATACAAGAATGGTCTACCGAAGTATCTTTCGAATCCAAGATTAAAGTTTTAGAAACGAATTTAGGTAATGAAATTAAAGGTTTGAAATCAGTAATTGGGACAGTTAAATAGGAAGTCTTAGGAGAGGTAAGTTCTAACTTGAAATCCTTAGAAAACCAATTGCAGGCCGACATTAAGAAAATTGATGATGACATAGATCAGAAAGTTAATGAAAACTTAGCATTGTTTAAAAATAGAGTCGGTGCAATAGTGGAAGAAGGGTATAATGAGGTCGATGCGGAAGCAAAAGAAAAACGTTCAGGGAGTGAAGATAAAATAATCGCAGGTATGGCGAATTTGGAAACTAGATTCACCGAGAATAAAGAAACGCTGGAAGGAGATTCAGCTCAGTTCAGGACAGACGTAAGCCAGTTGAAGGAACAGGTTGCATCAGTTAAGACATCATGCGAAGAGAAGATAGATAAATTAAAGAACGATTTAGAAGAAAGTAACAGAATGCAGACTGTTATTTCGTTAGACAATCTGGAAACCAAATTCAAGTTAGGAGAAAAACGAACTGCAGATAGAATGACTAAACTGGAGTCAGTTATAAGTAATCTCACAATTCAAGACGTAACAACGTGGGATGTATCGATGAATCAAACACCGATGGGTCGTAACATGAATAGTCAAGAGGTGAGCGCAGGAGAGGATAGTTGAATTCACCACGTTACTTTTGAAAGGACTAGTTCAACCCCTCAATTAATTCTAATCACACTATGAACACTTCCAATACGAATGAACGATACTCAGGTCCGGTGACCATCATCAGAAATCTGGATGACACACCAAGAAAATTTTCTGGGAATACGGGAGTCACACCAGTCGAATTTTTAAGAGATATCCGAGACTACTTGGCGGAACATCGGGTATCTAAGGAAAGAGAGCTAAGGGTAGTCGAACGCGCCTTAGATGGGCCAGCTTTGACGTGGTTTCGCGCGTTTAGAAGGAACTTTGCGAACAAGGAACAATTTGCCATAGAATGTTTACGACGATTCTGGAATGCGGAGGATCAATTAAACGTGAGAGCGGAAATGTACTCAAAACGCTATTCTACGTCACATCCAACGCATTATGCAAACTACTTTACATCTCAGTTAGCTAAATTGCAATTTTAACTCCTCCATTGCCATAAGACGAATTGTTGCAAGCAATAGCAAAGCAGTTGCCAGTAGAAGTCCAAAGATCACTCATAGCTTCGGGAGCGAATACACTTGAACATTACGATGATATTCTACGCAGATTAGGTTACACAAGCGCTCAGAATTCTAGGAAAGAAAACCGGAACACGCAAGAAATGAATGCGGTAGTTGTCGACACTGCGGCACAAACAGATAGGAGAACTTCGTGGGGGAATAGGAGAAACGAAGAGAACAGAGGAAATGTTCGCAACGTCCGTGGAAATGACAGATATCAAGGACCATATGAAAGACCGTCTGAACGAGATCCACGAGATGGTAGATACAGAAACTACAACCAAGATTCCTGATATCAGAACCGGAACAGATGTAATAACCGATATCGGGGCAGATATAATTAGAATCAGAATCAGCAGTCCAGTCAAACCAATCGACAAGGCAATGATAATCGAAATAATCAGAATGAAAGACGCCAAGAAAGTCAAGAGTACGGGAGAACAAGGCGAGAGGATAGACAACCTATTGCACCGTCCGAAGAGTTAATTCGAGACATCCATAGGGCAGGCACAGGTGGTGTAGAAAAAAACAAATTGATACCGAATCAACATGCTAATCATCTGGAACCGATCATCATAGTCGAAACATACCAGGTTAAAGATGAAGATTTGATCGAAGAGGAAGATATAGTCCACCGGGGGAATCGACACGAATTGCCAGTTATTAGCGTGGAAGGTATGGGAAAAGAAATAAAGACATTAGTAGAAACAGGGGCCATGGTGAGCTTGATATCCATAGGCTGCCTTGAGGAATTGAAATTGTCAGGAGACGTTACGATGTTGCCAACTGTTGTTAGCAAGATTCAAGGGGTGATCCCAGACAAGAGCATAAAATGTAAAAGTCAAGTACTCTTGGATATTGGAGTTGGAACAGATATTTTGAGCAAATGTTCCTAGTCGTAGGTCAACTACATTTTGATATGATCTTAGGAGTGGATTTCATAAGTGAGAGTGGCCTGATCATAGATACGCAGAGTAGACGCATGTAATTTCAGGAAGAGGACATTGAGAATCAGGAATCCGAGATGACATTCTTCAGAGAGAATATATTGGATGAGATTGTATATAACATAGAAAGGTCTATCGAGAGTAATGCTGACATGAAGAGTAAGTTGAATCCGGAAATACAAATGCAATTTGATCAAGCAATTTCAGAATACGAGGACATATTATACGATAAACCTGGACTCATAGAAAATTTTACTTACCGCATCAAGTTGATGGATGACAAGCCATATCATAAGAATTTATATCCCATACCAGACAAGTGAAAAGAAGAAGTCGGTATGATGATAAACGACATGGAGAAAGATGGAATTATTAAGATGTCAACTGCTTATATAAATCCTTTGGCTGTTGTCAAGAAGCCTAACTGTAAGCTGAGGATATGTCTAGATGCTAGAGCCCTTAATGAGGGAGTTCTTCCTGAACACGACAGACCACCTGTTATTCGTGAATTGTTGCGCAGATTCTAAGGAAAGAATTTATTTTCTACTATCGAGCTGACTAGTTCATATTATCATATAGAACTAGCAGAAGACTGCAAACAATATACTGGATTCCTATTTGACCATAAAACCTATGTCTTTAAACGTTTACCTTTTGGAGTAAAGAATAGTGGTCCGGTGATGATCCGAGCACTAGATGGAAATTTATCAGATACAGTTAAAGAGCATGTTGTGAGCTATAGAGATGACCCGATTATAGCATCTGAAACAGCTGAGGAGCATGTCAGGCTCCTTAGAATGCTTTTTGAAGATCTCCGGAGGACGAATTTCAAGGTGAATTTCGACAAATGTCAGTTCCTTTATGGGGAAATCGAATTTCTTAGTCATAGTATCGATGGAGATGGATACAGAACAGATTCCGTCCATGCTTCATCATGGGATGAAACCAAGTAGGCCATGGGACCGAATTGTGAAGGCACCAGTACATCCGGAACCTACGCAAGAAAGAAGAGCCGAAATAGCAGGAGAAAGATTCAGGAGACAGGCAGAGAAGAGAGCTAGGAGACATGCAGGAAAAAGGTTTCATGAACCATTTCAGGAAGGTGACGAGGTGCTGATCAGGAAGCCAGTCACATCGCATCTTCAACAGAGGATATACTACAGATTTGCGCCGTTGTACGCTGGTCCGTTCCGAATTGATGAAGCATACAGAAATAACAGCTATAAGATTGCTAGAATCAACACGAATGAAGTTATTGGAACTTTCAACGCAGCCAGCATTAGGAAGTATCATTACACTTAGGAAGAGGATGGTTGCATAGTTATCGTGTACATAAAATGTTGTATATAGAGAATGCCTGAGAGTATATTTTTTTTACTAAACTGTTTTCTCAAGATTAATAAAAAAGGAGATGTACGGGAGAGATGTACCCGATACCTGGTTGAGGCTATCGGCTACGCCAGTTGTGGTAGAGCCGCAGTTGAGATTTGTGGTCAAGAAGAAAAGATAGCGCTCAGATCGAGTCAGAGGAATTGAAGGAAATGACGTATGAGACTGAGGGAGAAGGAGCCACTACCCCTCACACGCAAGGAATCGCGGGAGAAATAATGGATGTTTGTGAAAATGAATTGGAAATAAATTCTTATCTAAACTCAGAAAAGAAAGAAATAACAAGGAATATTATTAATAATAACTTGAAAAAAGGTGGATAACTTCTTAAGTTAATGTAATGGCTTTATAACAGAAGATAGGGGCCGAGGTTAGATCTGTGACGTCAGAGGAAGACAGCGGAAGGGATGGAAGTCACGTGCTACAAGGTGGTGTGGCCGCACGCAGTGACAAGGAATCAGTTCATCAGTTGTTCTGTTGCATTATGTGCAAGCAACAAGTGGGGAGCGCGACAATTCATAACGCAGTGCAGTACGGTGACTTACGCATGCAAGGAAGAGTCGCTAAGCGAAGCCAGCAGTGCGATTTTATGAGCTCGGTATTGTAGCATAGGCTCACCGAAGCTCGAATCGAGGTGGCCGTGAGATTTAGGCACGGAGCCGGCAATAGGAAACGTGCTAGTTTCAACATTGGAAATGCATTCACATACATGTTAAACAGCAACGCTTTTACAAGCTTATAACTTACCGTAGTAACGCGCAGTATTCCACTGGGAATGAGGAACATTATCTCGACTACATTCACTGAATAACCGCGTATTGAAGCAGTACAATGAGGGGCCAGTGTTTAACTTCATGTTACACATAGACAGTGAAGCAGAACTTGTCGTGCTTGGAGCGACATTTTGTTACAGTTTGGTAGTCAACGAGTTGAACATTATACTCTGACATTTTTCAAGTTTGAGATGGTTGGACTTGGATTTCAGCAGACCAGTCGTTCAGTACAGTTACAATTACACACTTTTCTACGGATAGTCAGATGGACTTAAAATTATTTCAACGATGTTACAGCAAACTTTATAATGAGTTTGAACAGGGCATGTTTAAAGCGGCCATGGGGCTGTTCAAACATTGCGGAATTTTGTCAATTAGGACGTGTGATCTTATGCACCTGCATTATAACAGTTATACGTCATGAACATTTAAGACATTTATTCACAACGAACGCAGATACAGGGTGTCTGATAAATAAGTACACTTTTTGAAGTTACAATTTTCTACCTGTGTAATTCGATCATAGTGAAGAAGAACATTATTAATGGATGTCGATCGAACATTTTACTGAACAGTGGCGTAACACATCCGAAGAAAGAATGGGGTACTCAGTTTATTCGAAATTTTGTAGAGAATATTGGACAATATCCGTGATGGATATCCTTCATTACATCATGTCGTGCTAGGCGTATGAGGAGACGTGAAGGCAGCTCAGAGCGATGGATTCGGTTCCTAACGAAGAGGATTATTACAACATCATGTTCACTTGGATGGAGTCAGGTGTTAGTTCAGTGATTAATACAGCGTTTTTCGTCGATCATTCGAGAAATCTGTTGCGAACACTTGGATTACCGACGATCTTTGAATATGTTATTAACATCTGGAATATGAAGGTATTGTGAGAGCTATGGCATTACTGATATGATTTTTACATGAACACTGGGCACACATGTATTTTGTATAGGAGTGTTACTTTTCGACATGGCTTGAATGTTTTACTACTTCGTTTGCTAAAATATGGTGTTACCATATGACATGGCAGGCACATTTATCCAACGTTTTCACTTTTGATTGACTTTATTAAGCAGGATTTTGATCTTCATATTTTTCTGTGGTGATAGTACTTTTGACAAGAAACTGAACTGGACCAAACACATAAAACATGTGGTGGATAAGGTATGCAAACTGATGAAATTACTGAAGAGACTAGCAGGAGCTACTTGTGGGAGCACTCAAGACACACTCAACAAAACCTACAATACTTACATCAAACCTATTATAAAATATGGCAGTGAAGTACTCTCTACAGCACCCCAGTCAAACATTGATCGCCTCGAGAGGTGTCAGAATAATGCCCTACGAATCATAACAGGTGCAATAAAAACCACACCTATAACCGCCTTGCAACTGTATACCCACAACTTACCAATAGAAGAAGAGATGAAACATCAACCAGCCAATGCATATCTCAGTATACAAAGATTACCTCAAATGACATGGATCAAAAAAACAGTTTCTAGCCCCAATCTTAAAACACAAAAAGATCCCTTAAGTCTCGCCAAAGAATATATCAATAAGAGCAATCTGCAAATAAAACTTGAACCACTCTGTATGCCAGTCAACCCCATTGAATATATACAAGTGACTACAGATCTTACTTTGTTAGAAGAGATCTGCAAGAAAGACTCTTCACCACAATATCTAAAACAACTGGCCCTCTGTACAATAGAAGAAAGATAGCCATCTAATCAATGGCTAAAAATATTTACAGATGGCTCACAAGGCAAAGAAAATAGAACTGGAGCAGGAATACTTTCATCACTCTTCTCACTCTACTTCCCAGTAGGCCAAAACAAAACAAACTTTGATGCTGAGATAAGAGCAATTTCACATGCACTCCATCAGTTATTAGGCAGAAACATTGACTATCAAAAATGCGTTATCATTACACATTCAAAAGCAGCCATCTAAGCCATCTCGTCAAATTATAAGCCCCAAAGTAAAGAACTGAAAGAAATTTTTTGTATGATAAAAACCCTTCAAAGACTCCACAAACAGATCTCATTTCAGTGGATCCCTTCTCAAGTTGGAATAGCAGGAAATGAAGAGGCAGACAGATTAGCAAAAAAATGTACCACACTACAACAACCTGTCAGTCAGACTGATTTTATGTCAGCAAAAAGGATCTTGAAAAATACTATCAAAAACAGGTATGAAGAAATGACAAAGAAAACAGCAGAAACCAAATTATGGAAAGATATTGATGCTAAATGGGATCAATATACACTAACACCAAGAAGAGAAGCTGTAGCCTTCTTCAGACTTAACACTGGCCACGACTGCCTTGCAGCTCATCTGAAACGAAGCAACATCCGGAGATCTGAAGAATGCACACTTTGTCACGAATCTGGAAGTAAAATGGATAAGTGGCACCTGCTACATTGCAACAAACTTGATGTGACTGCTAGAACTTCTGGAAACCTCACACAACTCTATTGGAACGCAAGAAAGCTGATGGATTGGAATCCGGGCTAGCCATAGCAAACAACAACAACAACAGTACTTTTGATTATGGATAGTTTTAGCGAGTGTTTCGAAAATCGTGATCTGCAATTGGATAGTTTGGATTTTCGTCAGTTCATTGCACACTGGCGAGTATGTGGAATTCATCAGCAGGGATTTTTTTCTTTTATTGGATCGTTTGGTGATGTTAAATTTTATTCGCTCAAGCGAATATATATTGCTTTTATGTGACAAGTAGAATATTGTTGATTCCAATCATGTACACTCATTCACCAGTCTACGGAGACGGGGCCTGTTACCTTGCGTAGCTGAGTGGTGGTACACACCTTACCTGTCGTGTTAGGGATTTTTCATCTGAGTCTACGGAGGCGGGGCCTGTTACCTAGCGTAGCTGTGTGGTGGTATGCACCTTATCCGCCGCTTTAGGGTCTCATATTATCATCCGAGTGTAATTATGATCGTACGAGGATTAAACAATAAACTACCAGTCACATATTAGTTGATCTTTGTTAAATAATTTAAAAATTAATATCAGCAGGGTTACACTTTGTAATTCTTGTCTTGCCAATCCAATAGTTTGTTGCAGTACTCTTTAGAGAGTATATTCATTTAACA
Source organism: Meconema thalassinum (assembly GCA_946902985.2). NCBI lineage: Eukaryota > Metazoa > Arthropoda > Insecta > Orthoptera > Tettigoniidae > Meconema > Meconema thalassinum. Next base: position 4,371 of record CAMPQE020000017.1, on the reverse strand, counting down.
GTTAACATTTTTGATGCTCATTGTGAGTGATTTCATAACTTTGAGAAGGATTTCAAGTATTTGAGTCTTGTAAGACGAGTTATTTATTATCGGAATTTATTTACAGGCAGATAATGATCAGATATTTTTGATGTGAGTTAATATAACACATTGGTGTTCTTTTTGAAGTAAATTTTGAGGATCTTAACAGAGATTTTATACTCTGAATTAAACCAAATCTTGAATTGGATTACGATTACTATGATAATTTTCCTATTGTTTAAGAAGTTGTCTGGACATGACAATATTAATTACAGTTCTTGTAGGTTATATTCCTTAACCGTCTGAAGCCAGTTATAATTTATGTGGAACATGCTACATGATGAGTTGAAGTATTTTTGATCGGAGTTTGTGAGGTTGCCAGGAGAAGGTTTATAATATTGCCAATGAAAGTTTTGAAGCAGACATGAGGTCGTCGAACCCAGTCTAGCGTATTTTTGAAATTCATGCTGTGTGCTGAATAATTGTGGTGTTATGTGAAATAATAATGGTGTTCAAATGTGATATTTGACATAGTGAATTTAAATAGTGAAATTTTGGATGGTGAGATACAACGTGATTTTGTAGAGGCAAGGTATTATTTTGGCATGATAATTATGTATGAGTTATAGCTTGGAACTGGTAGATTTTTAAGACAACGTTCTATAACCAATATTAAACATTTTGAGGAAATTAAATAAATAAATATTTTTTTAATAATCCAAGATTTCATAATAATAATAATAATAATTTATGGAATTATTATCTGAAGTTTAAACATATTAATGATCTGACCCGATAAATTAAATAAATAAATAGTTGATTAAACAGCTGATAAATAGATGAATTAAATAATGATAATTAATTAAAGGAGCTGATAAAATAAATTTAAATAAGTTATATGATTTAAATAAGCTGATGAATTGCAACTTAAATTGATGAATTAAATAATTTAAATGGATGGATTGAGATAATTTAATTTAAATGAGATGATGAAATAACAGTGTGTGGGTGATTTACAAATGATTTAATGAGTTGATGAATATAATAATTATTTAAATGATCTGATGATAATGAATTAATAATTCTGCTTTGAGTATAACAAATAACTGAATGATGGCTGATGTGAGAAGCATTTAATTATTTTGACATGATAATGATGATGATAACAGATAATTAGTGAAGATTTTTCGATTCACAACCGAGTAGTGGTTAGAGGTGATGTAAATATTGTGTATAAATTTGTTATTAATTTTTAGGAGTGTTGTTGGGATTTCCAACATATTGATCAATGCCATTGGAGCCATAAATGATTGAATATTTGAATATTAGTGTTATTATGATATTTAGTGTGCTAGACAGATTAACATTTCATTACATCCACATTCGTGATGTTACATTAACAAAAGTTAGGTCTCAGGGATCACAAAATGTCAGTGACGAAAAGACATAGTGCTAAGGTGGCCCTGAGAATTCAAGAGAAGTCTAGTTATTTTTGTATTTCATGTGGATGAAAATATTTTATATAGTGCGGAGATGGTTCGATTTGTGAGGACTATAACATCATAACTGTTATATCGAACATACTCTTAGGCAGGTTTATGTTTGTTTCTGTCTGACCGTTCAAGTTCAAATAAATTTAGTTTTTATCTTAGTTGTGATCTGATGATGATGTTGTTTTCCCAATCCTTTCCTTTGTCACGATTAAGGCTTAACCAGAAAGGATGTGGTTTGTTAGGGATTCAGTTGATGGCGCCCATTTCTATTTGCTATAATGACTAAATTTAAGCATCGAAACGACCCTAGAGATACTTTATCTCGTGTTACCCTCTGCGTTTGTGATATTTCAACTGAATTTCCGACACATTCCTTATTTTATTTCATGTTCATTTAACTCCACTCTGGCCTGGGATGCCAGGTATGCGATGTAATGGCAGATGGGTCATCGCATACCTCGGATGAACGGGTGCAGTACAAGCCGGGGAAGAAATTGGAGTAACTTATTAATATTTAGTCGCACGTCATTTAGAATGCTTTCAATAAGGGATTCCAGGCATCGTTGGTATTAATTGACATACAGAAATTTATGAATGCAAGTTTGAAACTTATATATTGAATCCACCCTTTATAGTTCCTGCCTTAGAACAGAAAAAATGCTGAGCTAATTTCAACCATTACAGAGCATAAATGTGCCAGGCCATGTGATTACTGTCAGAAGATGACTGGGCAAGATACCTACCAACAAAAATCCTTGAAATGGTAGTTCATGGTTCCCCATTTTCATCTCCAGTTCAAAGTTAGGACGGGAACACTTAACAGACCATGGTCGCTTTCTACCGACCACTATTCATATTTCAATAATACTAATCCCCATTAACAACTCTTATAGGCTGAACAAAAGGGCGAACGGCTGTAAAAACCACTGCCACACATAAGTTCAAAATTCATTTCACCTGCTCCTTCCTAACAACGCAGAAATAGGGATATTAAGAGATAGAAGAGAAACAACTATTAGAAATGTGGTAAGAAGGACGGTTTCTTCAGAACGTACCATAAGTTAAAATAAGTGGACTAGAGTATTAACAATTACTTTCTTCGTATGATTCTTACTTTTATCTCATATCTTCAATTATGTAATAAGTATACACAAAAGACCAAGTTCATGTTATAGCAATGCTCAGGATTGGGATGGAGGTAATCACGGTCACAAGTTAAAACAATCCTAGCATGTGCCTGGAAGGCAACTGCTTAGCCCCCATGAGTGGATCTCTGAGGGGAATACAGAAATCCTAATGCAATTGGTTTATTCTGACCTTAAGTCCACAGTGGGTACCGAATGCATACATATGTTAGCTTCACATAATATTATTAAGGTGCATCCCCCATTAGCTCAGTGATCAGAACAACATTGTATATTGTCGGTGGTCCCAGGTTCAAGTCCCAGGTGGATTACATATCTCAGTTCTTCATCCATACATCAAAACGGCTCGTACTCTCTGTACTATACATAAGCTAACAGATAAGCACTTCTGCTCGCCATCAATACAGTAGTGAAAATAAAACTCCTAATCCCAAAATGCTAATAGGTGATAAGGAAATGTCATGTCTTGTAAGGACGCATGAAGGTGCTAAACTCTTCCAGATCTGAAGACGTAATTTATCATCCGATATGTGGAACGATGTCCGGAATAGGACAGTCTGCAATCTTAATATCCCTAACATGGTCCATATGACTTGTTTCACAAATATGTTTCCCTTTGCATAGGTAGAATTTTGTGTTACACTTGACTTGTAAACTTGCACTGAAGAAATCAAGGAATAAATAACACATTGAAGTTAATTCAAAATCGCAATCATAGAGTTTTCTTATGTCAACGGTTACATGGCAAATACAGAAAAGTTTTGTAAATTTCTAATCAGAATTCATTTCAGATCCTACACATATGCCAAGTGATGGCCTAGCAGATTATCACTAGCATTGAGTGTGTGTGTGGAGATTTAATGGTGTTGGTGCAGTAACTCACTGTTAATATATAACATTAATATCTGTCATAATAATCAAGCAAAGTTGATGAATTTTGTGTAAAGAAATATTGCATAGTGTGTTGTGTGTTTTACTATATTGAGTTCCTAAAGCAATATTGATCTCATGAATACTCAAGGTAGGGAGAAATTTAATGAACTTATAATACTTGACATCTTATCAGGATTGTTAGGCACTGTATCAAAAGTATGGAATCTGAATCTGAATATTTTTTTTTACAAACACCGTGCCTCGGCCTCGGTCAAATAAGTTTACTTCTTCTTCAACAGTCCGTAACATTATAAATATCATAATCACATGCAATTCGTTTCAGGTTATTCTTCAAGAGATATGCAGGTATCCTGACCTTCTGGATGATTGACCTTCTGGATGATTAATTCCCCAAATTCTTTCATAATATAACGTCCGTAGTTTCATCTATGCTGATGTTGGGTGTTGTTTTTAAGAGCGGAACAGAGAGGTCATCTACTCTTATCTCCCATGATGGCCACAAACCAAGCTTTCTAGTTATTGCTGTGGTTTTTGCATCATAATTACAGATTCCCAAGATGTTTTATGCATGCCTTAATTTTACATCCACAAACCTTAACGTAAATGTGGTAAACAGACCATTGAAGTGTCTGTTATACACACTATTGTTGGGTTAAGCTAAAACAGGTGTTTGCCCATCTTATTGGTTTATTGCCACTTGACCTACTAATGATGTCCACCAGATTCATTTTAACAGAGCCCTACTAACACAATAGCACACTCACAATTGATATTTCACTCACAACTACAACAAATTCACACTTTCCATGCTTCTAGAG